>JAMKCH010036904.1:0-46925 GCA_023653785.1 Ophioderma brevispina
AACTGGCACATTTTCTTGGAAATGAATAAAATGTCACTTCACTAGACTTCAGCAAGCAATTGCTTATAAACTACATTTCTATTCAATTTAACGCGTTTTCAGATTAAAACTTAGGGTCAACGACCTATATTATAATGTAAACTGGTTAGTTATTGTGAAAGCTTTGACCTAACAACTTTGTGCAGAATTAAATCCGTAACTTATTGCTTAACTACATTTCTATTCAATTTAACGCGTTTTCAGATTAAAACTTAGGGTCAACGACCTATATTATAATGTAAACTGGTTAGTTATTGTGAAAGAGGACGGGTATTTGTTACTCAACACGAATCGTGGAGGTGATAACACCTGGCTATAACAATGGCTCCGCATACCGGGCCCATTGTAATATTTTTAGTTAATGGTTTGCTGAAGTATATACATATTCACTGGTCACTGATATTGGGAAAGAGAAATTGAGGTGATATTTTATTCATTTTCAAGAAAATGTGCCAGTTTTATGCGCGGGAACAGACTGTTATATGATTTTAATCATTCAATATGAAATTACACTTGGTTTTCCCTTAGCCCCCAGATGGAGACTACAGAATTTGTTATATAGTTGGTTGTTTGGTCTACGTCCCATAGTCTATTAATACACTCAAAAATTATTAGTGTGCTTAGTAATTGTGACTCAAAATAATTCATCGTAAATACCTCAAAAATACTCACTTCAATGATTTTTTATAGTTCTCAAAATATGTAGGCCTAAATAATTAAAGACACTACGGTCATCACTTGACTGAGAAGGTGGTACGGGTATTTTCAGGCGCCTCCGGCAATTCGCAAGGGTCCCATTTGAGCATGTTTTAGTTCACAAGATCCCCATTTAAAGCAAGATTATTAACTACTATTGTGGCCTATTTTGAACAAAATTTAGTTTCAAGGGTCTAAATTTTCCAATTTTCAGTTCGGAAGACCCCCATTTCGCAAGTTTTGTTCAGTTCACAATGTGCATAACAGGCCCCGGTGCAGGCATGCGGGCCGCACACCCCTACCCCGGGCCCTACCCAAATGAAAGTTGAGTGTTCCCCCTCCCCCCCCTGCGTCGGTGATCCGTCCAAAAGACTCAAAATATTTGAAATTTGGAGGAATAGCATAGCATAAAGGTGCATTTCGTGATCCTGGCACCTTCATTTTTGTTTATGATTTACAAAATATCCTCAAGAAAAGGTTATTTTCAAAATTTCAGTTGATTCTGGCGGTGCGTTTTGATGTTATGAGCAAATGTACAAATCACGCTGCAACAAAGATCACTGTGTGGACAGAAAATACAAAATTGTGAATTCCTTCTAAAGTAGATCGAATATGTACGTAAGATTTGGCACGCATACTATAACTCATGCCAACAGTTTATGTGAAAATCTCAACTTGTTTGAGGTAAGTTCCAGGGGGGTTCTTGGATTTTGGTCGGGTACCCATGCTCGTTCCAAAAAAAGAGGGACTAGCTGCAAATGCGGGATTACCGGGGGCGGAAAGGCTGTAACTGGTCCAAAATAGCTCAAAATGGGCTGATTTTTGCAATAATTTGCAGAATTACCGGGGGGCGCGCCCCTCCGCCCCCCCCCCCGGATCCGCGCCTGGGTATCAAATTCACAATAATCAAGTTCTAGTCCCGCTACATGTAGGGGTATCAAATTCAGGTAAAATTGTGACTGGCTCATTGAAAAAAATGGGAAAATTAACTTTAACATGTCAGTAATATAACCCTGCAGTGTGTAAATTTTCTTACAGTAGTCATGTGTCATTTTTCTCATCTATTGGTTCTTTAAAAGGTATATTTTTTATTCACGTATTGAAAGCAGGTCCCGCTAGGGGTATAATTTTACCGCAAATTGGTCCCGTTAGGGGTATATTTTCATCGAAAACGGGTATATTTTAACTGAATACTGGTCCGTTAGGGGTATATTTTCACTGAAAATTGGTCCCGTTAGGGGTCACTTTCAGAACCCCTGAAACGAGCATGGGTACCCAACAAACCCTTGAGAACCCCCCCCCCCCCCGGGGGTAAGTTGGGGGGGGGCGAGGCTGGATCACGAAATGCCCTTGGCTAAGGGAAATTGATTCTTAGTTTCAACTGTTGGAGCGCGAGCGCGCATCAGATTCGCTGCTTTGGCAAATATTTCATTATTTTGTGCAAAATTGTTTTCCTTAAAATTTGATAATAAAAACAAATTTTCAGTTGCTCAAAATACTCCTGTTCATTTTAAGCAGTTTCCTTGGGAAGGTCGTCGTCACAGTATACCATAATGATTTGATGCAGACTTTTGTCGTGCTTGTCATCAATATCAGTGCAAAAATGTTTTAAAATGATTTCTTAACTTTTGAAGAAATGAGCCTGCAAATACTCCAGTTTGGTTAATTAGGCACTTTTTTTGTAATTAGGAACTTTGTTTTATGTAATAAAGGGTAATAACTAGTGTATCACATACCTTTAGATGTAATAATGAAATGACAGTAAATAATGAATAATGAAATCAGACCTCGTCAGTGGCTTAACCAGCGGGGGGGGGGGGAGCTAGGTGAGCGCCCCCTGCTCGAACTCCTGCTCCACGCCAGGCCCCCACCCCCCCCCCCCCCACAAATAACTGCCTTTGTTTTAAACAGTGCTTTGAAAAGGAACAAATTTCCCCCCCCCCCCCCCCCTGCAAAAGGTATGGTTACGGCCACTGGGACTGTCACTAGTTTTTAAAAAAAATCTTCAACAGGGGACACTATAATAATCAACTTCCATGCTCAAAGTGAAGTTACTTTTCCAATGAAGAATTGACAGAAAAGGGAAGAAAACGGGTATAGTGTTCAAAGGAATGAGTCCCAATTCATTTACGTTTAATTGTATAAGTGTCCACTACGCCAAGCAATGGCTACATATCCGATTTGTCCTTTAGGTTGCTTTTGGGTTATAATTTGCAGGGTATGATATACCTGTACTTGTTACAGACATGCAAAAATTCTTATTTGGATAATTTTTTTCGATTTTTGATTTAGCAACTCATGAATAGTATTCGTGCTGTTGTCACAAATACCTTAACTTATTTCATTTGAGAATGTTAACAGTACGAACATAATGAATTGTGCAAAAATAACAACTACTCATTTAAACCTTGTTGCTGTAATTTGATGTGATGTTGATGTGGTAATTCTTGATTATTTTTAATTCAAAAACCAACAACCAGTTAATTTGAAAACCCAAAAAAGGACACAAACAGACAAAAAATAAAAAAAATAAAAAAAATTTCACTTTAAATTTGATAGCTAGTCAAAAACACTATTATGTTCATTTAATGTGCCAATATGTTAATTTGAAAGAAAAAGTATAATGTGTTCATATATCCCTGTAAGGTAGCGTATTTACAGACACTGTACAAAAGGTTCAATTCCATGGAGGGGGGCTTGTGGGGGGGGATTCTGAGCAGGGGGAGCTCACCCCCTGCCCCCGCTGGTTTACGCCATGGGGAATGGTCAAGTATTTAGTTTTAATAACAGAGGGTACCGGTATTTGTGAATGAAAGCAGATTAGTCCGGTTAGGAGCCATAGTCCGGGGCTCAATAGACGGTAACGGAATATAAAGAGTTGAACTGAAACTAATGTGCGTAAAGAGTCAAAACTGAATCTATCCCTATTTGTTCACCATTGTTCCCGACTATGAGTACGGCGGGACAATGGTACTTCACACCGGTGCGATCATAAAATTACTTACATAATGAATTAACGCTAACCTTAAGGATGGACTCAGAGATTTCGAAATATTATTTTTGATAATATGAAAAATAGTCAACTAGAACTAAAGATAGAACCTAAAATGTACAATTCGACAATTTGAGATGAAGCGGATTTTTCGTTGACGCAGTAGTAATATTTATGGGTAGAAGTACTTCCCATGCCTAGGATACTGTGTATAAAAAAAATTCCGGATCCGGATTTTATAACAAGTTGTGATGTTCTATATGAAGGAATCGATTAAGCTTAGCAATTCACACAGTGATCAGTGATTAGTATTAGTATATGTACAAGCCATCTCTGTTCATGCAAAAACACGATTTTTGGAAATTGAGGGCGCCCCATCAGGAAGGAAGGAAATCTCTGAGTCGGCCTCTTAGATAATTAATTGGCAATGTAAACAGGGCGCATATTAAATGTCGACATTTATATATTAATATAGCGGCCATTCACAAATACCAAAAAACGCTTTAAATTTATTCGCTGTAGAGGAGGAGCAGAATATGATAGGGCCTTATTGCCCCGTTTACCTCCCATACAGAAAAGGTTTGATGACACATTTGGTAGTTAGTTTAGTAGGGTCAAAATCAGGGGGCCCGTGACCATGGAGAAGCAAAGGTTCGTTTGATGCTAGATTTGGTACTTTGGGGTTATTTAAAACAAAAATGAGCTCCTATGCCACTCGCAAAAGTGTGGGGAAAATCCAGGAGAGTGGAAAACCAAAATGGCGGCCGGCGGCCATTTTTAAATTAGAAAATTGTGTATCTCTTGAACAAAAGTAACTTACAAACATAGAAGAGAATGTCTTTTTTTTTACTAATTTGATGATCAGACTCCATTCCGAAGTTATTTTTTTAATAGTGTGGTCAATTTAAGTGAATCAAGATGGCCCGCCACTGGCTATGTTAAATATATACAATATTCAGATTTAATCCAAAACAGTTCACCTTTAAAGACGGGTTAATGTATTGGTTTTCAACGTGTTTACCTGTCCAGACACAATTCCAGGTTGAGGTGCTAAACTGGAGGGGTCCCGCACTAGGTAGCACATCCACAAATGGTGCGGCGGCCATCTTGGAAAATTAGAAAATTGTGTATATCTCTTGAACAAAGTAGAACCTCAAACATTGGAATAAGTGTCTTTAACGTAATTTATAATCCGAAGTCCATTCCTGAAGTTAGTTTGTCATTAAGTGGTCACCTTTATGTGAAATTCAAGATGGGGCGCCATTGGCTATGGTAAAGGATATACAGTTTTACATAGTCCAAGCCAGTTTACATTGAAGATGGTACTGTCGGTGTTTCAAAGTGTTCATGTGACAGAATCCATTCCAGGTGTAGTTGTTAGCCTGGAGCGCCCCCCCCCCCCGGTTCACATCGCTATGAAGAAATCCAAAATGGATCCAGCGGTAATCTTGGAAATTACCAAATGTTTATCTCTTGAACGAAAGAGTGTAACGTATAAACATGGAATAAAGGTCGGGTTTGTACTCATTGATGACCAGGATGTGCGATCTGAGTTAGTTTTCCTTAGGATCTATTGCATTTCTTTTTGAACGTAAAATTCAAGGGCTGCCACTGGTTATATTTAAATAGATAGAAATTTTTAACAGGATTATTTTTTTTAGTATATATATAGAAAATTTTTACATAATATGAAATATATAGAATATGTTTAGATAGTCCAAGCCAGATACCTTTGAAGACGGTTTACGTACGTGACAGGAAATCCATTCCAGGCTTAGTTTGTTAATGTGGATGGGTAACATAACTATGACAGAGCTAAGCACATGGCCAACAACGGCCATCTTGGAAATGACAAATAGGTGACTTGTATGTGAGGGCTGTTAAGATACCCATTTTCAGCATCGTTGTCACTAAAAGACCGCTATTGGAAAAGGTCACCCAAAGACCCCTTTTGAAATGGTACCACTGTCACCCAAAGACCCCTATTTTGGAGGACATTTGAAAATGTTACCCCCAAACCCCTATAATTTTTGGAATTTTTGAAAAAAAAATCGCCTGCAAAGGCCCTTTATTTGGGGGGCAATTTGGTTTGTCGCTCACCCAAAAGACCGTTATTTGAAATACTCTGTGTGAACCGAATGCCCTCTGTTTGGAAGCGCCGCCTTCACCATATCTCTGCTGTTGTGCAGGACGATCCTATTCAGAATCGAAGTCAAAATCCACTGCTAAAATGGGCGTATGCAGCGTAGAGCTGGAGCCTGACTGCACTTAGTCACCATAAAAGTACTTGAAAGTGAAAAAAAGGCGAGTTAAGGTGTCTGTGAGAGGACCATTCAGCTCTGCGTGGAAGGATTTTTCCCGAATCGTTGAAATAGTACCTGCTTTGTGTGTTGTTGGACTTCTTACCATGGTCATAAAGACACTGTACAAACTGCTAAAGAATGCAAGAGGAATGGTGACATCTGCAATGTTGACATCACAAAATGCCTTGAAGAGAGATTATCTTCCGTTATTCATATGCACAACCGCCCTGGAACGTGATGGGAAACATGCTGATGAACATAAACCAGTACCATACAAGAAATTGTATTCGTCTTCGTCTGAGTCTGAAAGGAATGCATCCAGGGACCTCGTCAGACAGATTACTGTCTCGCTCGCAACCGGGCCATTCCCATGTATTTATGAAAAACGGTGAACCATTCCATCATTACACAGGTTTTATAGTCTAAGCTTAGCAAATCCAACACTAAATCCTATCCAAACATTCACGAAAGACATGCTGGAAAACTGTTGCTGACAATGAGAGGAAAATGTAAGTATATCAGTTGCAACAATCTACTGTCAGGCGAGGGCTCTGGATGCATTCCAGTTCAGACACTCAGAGCCGCTACAATCATCTAAATTCAAAATTTGTGCTGCTAGTAGACAAGGTTGGTTAGCTAGCACCGACACCAGAAGAAGTCAGACAACTTCTTTAGCAATGGAGAGAAAGCCTTCCTTCGGAGCTGATGTCATCTCAGAGATGAAAAGCCTTGTTCTTCAAGTATAATCTTGGTGACAAAAAGTGCAGGTAGGTCCGACGTGGAAAGCTTGAAGTGGCAATCCAAAAGAAATGCACAATTCGACTTCCCCCGATGAATGATAGGTCTACTACACCTGGTGAGCCAAACAACTGACCATGATTCAAATAGAACATGTTAGATTTGATGATTTCTAAATACTGTAGGCATTTTTGTTAAAACGTGGTGAAGAAAGGGTTTCAGGAATAATTTGAGGTGCTTAAATCTCGAAAGTGGATGTTAACCAGGTGCGATTGTGCCGGTTTTCACGTTAAAATTCGAAAAACAAAATGGCGCCGTTTGAACCACCAGGTTTTGTGCAAAAACGTGGGTTTAAGGCAACCAGAAGGTTAGAAGTGGTGGCAATACGAATGTTTGTGACACTGACGATTTAATTGGACTACTACAAACTTGTACATAGCTTGGATTTGCTGTCACCTTTGAAAATTCAAGATGGCCGCCATATTAAGGATAAGCTATCCAATGCCTTTTATGTAATAGATAAGACATGTCCGAGCAATTACGGCATGTTGTGACCGGAGGTTCCATATGTGCATAGACAGTGTTGATTGTCAGCCTTTCATGCATTTCATGCACGCAGAGCAGAGAACGAGATAGCAGAACTACAATTCGGAGTGTCCAACGACCGAGTAGAGTGGACGTGAATGCAGAGATATTTTCAAAGAAATTGTGCAAGAACAAGAAATGAAATTTCAACCGACAATAGATCTGTTGCATCAGGTTTAAGCAATTAAGTGCCTCGTTATGCATTTGGGAAACTTGGACCTGGAAGCAGGTTGTGCATTCTCAATGGCGTAGACAAGAGAACGAGGGTGGGCATTGCCACCGTATTGTCCTGATTGCAGGTTTTGAAAAATAAAGAGAGACTAGGCTATGCCCAAACCCAAGGCTTGCTATCCATTTCTGATTCAACTTGAAGCACCACCACTGCTTCTTCCATAGTGGGAAAGGCTAATGACACAACTCACAATAGGCCAGCCAGGACCCATATATGTAACATTACATAGGCATAGAATCATGTTCAACAGGCTTTTCCGGAACAGATTGCCAAAAGTTATGCTCCAAGATTGGGGACCTTTTAAACATGTAGATTCCACACCATTAAAGTGAGATCTGGTCTTTCTGACACCCTCTGGAGGGCCGAAAAGGTTTGGAAAAAGGGGTAAAAAACAAAGTGAAAGGTCTAAGTTAAATTGAAAAATAGTAAAGAACAACTTCAGGGCCAATTTTTTTACAATTCAGCACAATATCAAGACCAAATGACCCGTGATCCACAATATCAATCGATTGACATATGATTCAAAAAGTGTGTGAGTAGTACTTATGAGACCTAAGTAATTACACCAACCCCAGATTTGACTAGAGCCACAGTTTCAGAGGGGAGCAGAATCATTCGTGTCCATGATCAGTAGCTTGAAAAATCTGTGGTCAACTTAGGATTTCTTGCTGAAGCGGATGCAGAGGTCTAGCAGTCCACGGTTAACGCATAATGTTAGGATTGAGTCGCTGCGTTAATGAGAAAATTTACGTTTTAATTAGGGTCATTGGTCATAAACCAATGGCAATTTATTGGTGGTGTGCAACCCATAAGTAGCAACAATCAACCGGGGAGGCCTGTGTGGCGGTGTTCTAAGAGGTTATGCAAATACCATTTTCAGCACCTATAAAAGAAATACTGGAGTGGACATTGAGAAAAAGGCTTTCATACCCGAACCTTGAATGTGTACAGATCAGCTATCTCACAATATCATGACCCGATAGAGGAGGAACCAGCTTGATAAAATTTCCTGGTATCTACATTGATGAAGGTTACGATCGCAATCTGAGATATTATAAGAAACATGGAAAGTGGAAACGGTGATGATATTTTCCTGGACTTGCCGCCTTGGGAAAATCTTTCTCTAAAGATGTTGTCATTGAAGTTAGCCTTGATTTTTTAGCCCTTGCCAATCAGGGAGAAGTCATCTGTGACTAGACTGATTTCAAGTTTGGGTTCCAAGAGTGTTCTATATTTATTCTTTTCGCCTGCAGAAACAGAGTAGACCTGGTTATCCGGTTACTAGTGTTGAGATTGAATCTTTTTCAAAATATATAGGCACGATGCATATATCAACGTCAGCATCTTATGGCTGTGAGTTTGCCTTTCACACATTCTTTTCGAGCAAGAAAAGCCACCAACAATTCTATAAATTAATTTTGTGGTATTTTGTTCCTCGGTGAACGGTGAACCACTACTCCTGTGTCTGGTTGATGGAGAAAGGGAGCCCTCCCCAACCTTGTGAAAGGCCTGGCCCGTACGCAGGGGGGGGGGCGGGGGGTGCGGTCGCACCCCCCCAAAATTCACAAAAGTGGGCAAAAGGTCCACTTTTTGCTGAACGTTTTTTATAAAAAGGTCCGAAATGTACGAAATTTGCCACAAAAAAGTCCACGTTTTGGTTGATTTTAAAAAACGTTCAAAAAGTCCAAAAAAAAAGGACCATTTGAGGGGGGTTAGGTCCAACTAGTTTACCCAAAAAAAGGACCACTTTTTCGAAAAAAAAAATCCCACTTTTTCGAAAAAAAAAGTCCAACCTTTTTCAAAGTCCCGCACCCCCCCCCCCAAAATAACTCCTAGTACGGCCCTGGTGAAAGGCATTTGAAATTGATGGCCAGTTCTGATGGGGCGGATGGAGTAGTGGCGCACCCACTCACCTTATATCAATGCGACCCAGGTTTTTTGATTCCATGCGGAGCCAGTGTCGTACATAAATTTGGTTGACCCACTCCATACGTGTCCTCCACATGTTTTCTTCAGCATATGTGTGCTGTGTGATGTTTGCCTTTTCACAAATTCTTTTAGAGCAAGAAAAGCCACCACCACTTCTAAATAATTTGTGGTATTCTTTTCCTCGGTGAACGGTGAACCACTACTCGGTGTCTGGTGAGGGAGAAAGGGAGACAGGGAGCTCCCCAACCTTGGAGAAAGGCATCTGGCATGATTGTCAGTTCGGATGAGGGCGGATTGACCGTAGTGGCGCACCCACTCCGCCTTCATCAATGCGACCCCTAGGTTTGATTCCCTGCGGAGCCGTGTGTCGTCCGTGAATTTGGTTGCCGTCCATACATGTCCTCCCATGTTTTTCGAGAACTTCGGTTTCCTACTGCATTAAAATCGGACTTCTTTCCATAAAGCCTTTCTTGTCGTTCGATTTACTCGTTGTGTTGTACCAGCCTAAGGCGCTCCATAGTGGCGCCCTGAGCACTTTGTGGATTTGTCGCACGTTATAAGAATTAGATATTAGTATTACTACCGGATTACATTCCATTTAAACCAGTCACTCTTGAAGATCTCTGGAAGGAGGAGAGTCATGTAAAATGAAGGATTAGTTTGCTCTCACTTGTGTATCGGAATCTTAAAATCTTCAAAGGGGTAGTGGTCATATAATCTTCTGATTGCACCAGACTTGTGCCAATGAAGGATTACACTTGAATGCTCTTTTCTGTTTGATAGAGTGCTTCCGAAATTCAGATGAAAACGGTGTTGTAAAAGTAATTATAATCTGCAGGGCGCCACAGTCCGGGGCTCCATAGATGACATCGGAATAAAAGCGTAAAAATAAGTTGCATGAAGAGTCAATGAATCGAGTGCCTATACTTTACGGTAGCGGGATTATGAGTACGGCTGACTATAATTACTTCTACTCTTGTCTTACCCCCTCCCCATGCCGGGAGACAAAACGGGTACAGCCTTGTTACCCTTCCATACCACTGCTTACTGACTTCGTCCCCGGACTCTCTGGCCTTAGTTGTAGGGGTTTTGTTGTAATTATAGGACTTTTAGACTTGGTCATCGGTTTGGAAGTCATGGAGATCCGGTTGGCGTTGCGTGCTGGTATAGTATGGGGGAAACCCTGTCGTTTCCGAAAAGAACATCTCCGTACCATTGCTTCATTGCTATTGTGAAATCAGAGGAGAAGGCCCACCTGCCATATGGTTTGCCCAGTGGGATGTTGAAACACTGTCGGGACCATTCAGAGAACAACCCCGCTTTAATTAAAGGGGTTTTTTGCATGTCTTGTCTAAACAGAAAGGCGAGGATAGCTGTCCTCACCCAATATGGTGGGGGGGGGACATTCTTTTAATTTCAAAATGCGTAAACAAGGCTAGGTATTGCAGTAGCAAAATAAGAATCCTCAGTGTCATAAACATTAAACAGGGGTATTGCTCTGCCATGTTTCTGTCCATAACATGGAAAGGCACTGGATATTGATCCGAATAATATATTATGGCAACAGCCATCTTGAATTTCAAAATGGCCAGCAAACCGAACGAAGCTATAGGATACAAGTTTTGTGGAGCCAAACAGGGAATTCTCAGGTGTCATCACAAACCTGGGTATTGCTTGATGTCTCTGTCTATAACAGGAAAGGCAACTGGCTAGTGATCCTAATAATATGGCGGCCATCTGAATTAAAGATTGGCAGTAAACAAGGCTAGGTTTTGCAGTAGCCAATAAGGAATCTTTCAGTGTCATAAAACATTACACCATGGGTATTGCTCTGAATGTTCTGTGGAACAGTCCATAGCATGAAGGCACTGGATATTTGATCCTAAAATATGGCGGCCATCTTGAATTTCAAGATGGCAGCAAACCCAAAAGCTATAGTACAAGTTTGTAGTAGCAAAAATGAATCCTCTAGTGTCATAAACATGGTATTGCCACCACTTCTAACCTTTCTATGTTGCCTTAAACCAAAGTTCTAGTTACAAATTGTGTGAAATGGCGGCCATTTGTTTTTCGAATTGGAAGGTGTGGAATGAAAACGGCAAAATGGGCGAACCTGTTAACAGCCATTTCTTGAATTCGCAACCTCGAAATACCCTAAAAAGTTGCTTAACCACTTTAAACATAAAATGCCTCCGCACTTTAATGGAGCACAAATATTCAACTTTTGGATCTGTCTAAAAGGCATGTTGAATTTAAGGAACATCCTCTGCAGTATGGATGGCAACTGGTAGATGGCAAAGTAATGTCACCCATGTAAAAGATACCAATCAACCAGCATACCCACAGCTTAGCTCTAGCTGCCCAGTCTGTTAGCAGCGCGGAATTGATTCCGATAATGATTGAAGGAGTGCATCTGCAAAACAGAGAGTGATTCAGATACATCGGAGTGCAAATAGCTCTGAAAAGTGAGGAACCATTTGTGTAGGTAATACTTTGGGAAGTGGGAAGGGAAATTTCCATCATAATTCAAACTAAGTTATGGTCTTTTTTTGGTCATCTTGAATTTCACCAAAGGATGTTTCAGAATCCCACAATCCCATACAGAAATAGTAATCACCAGGGTGCAACTCTAATTTGCATTGTTGATATCCCACTCCCTGGTCTCTACAAGGGGTTAATGCAAAGACATACAATGCATGATGGGCATTTGAAATCAATGAATACTATGGAGATGGAACTCCTGATCATAAAATTAGTCAAAAACAACACTGATTAACATGCAGTATTTCATGCTTTTGTAATTGCCAAGATGGCTGTCAGTGGCCATTTTGGATTTTTTATGATGATATAACAAAGTCCACTCAGCAGGATTTATGGGTCACACAATAATCAAAAAACAGTAATGATTGTAACAGATTGATCGGCTGGGATGGAATATGTTTAATGTATTGTCAAATGAATCTCATCATCAAATTAGTCACAAATGTCACTTTATCCAGGTTGTAAGTTTCTTTGTTCAAGAGAACACATTTGGTCAATTCCAAGATGCCATGCTGGCCATTTTGAGTTAGCATAGTGATGGCCTGACCTCCCACGGTAAACGACACTGGATTTCTGGTCACATAACAATTAGAAACAATAATACACGTCTTAAAGGTGAACGGCTTGGATTGGGTGTATATTAACATAGCAGTGGCAGCCATATTGGAGTCACAGCAAAGATTGTACATTCCACTGAATGAAAAAACTAACTTCAGAATGGCGACTCTAGTCATAAAATTAGTCAAAAAAGACATTTATTCCATGTTTGGAAGTAAGTGTTCAAGATATTCACAATTTGGTAATTTCCAAAAGGCCGCGGCAGACATTTTGGATTTTCCACTCTCCTGAGTTTCCCCACATTTTTGCGAGGGGCATAGGAGCTCATTTTATTTGAAAATACCCCAAAGTACCAAAATCCATCATCAAACGAACCTTTGCTTCATGGTCACGGGACCCATGATTTTGACCCTATAGTAGTATGGACCCTCTACATTCATGCTGTGGTAGTACTTCCAAATTGTGGTATCACTTTTTTCAATGAGGGAGCAATTTAAGTTTACACAGGGGTCCAAATTTTTAAAGGCCCCAATCCTGGGCAAAACTGGGAAAGCAGTGTTAACATGAGCTTGTACCCAGGCAAAAGAAGTTAATGAATAAATAATAAATAAATGTATGGGCTCATATGCCCATCTAATCATAAGGATTCAAAAATGTATAGTACACCTACGACCATTGGTTTTGAGTTTAGGGTAAAATGAAAAAATTGGTAAAAAAAAAGGTCAATCTCAAGTTGTACACAGGGGTCAAAATTAAAACAGTTACTCTGATTATATTTTAAAATACTTGCAAATTATTGCGGAGGTAAGAGGACTCCTAAAAGGTATAGTTTTGATTATGTTATGTTTACTTACGAGATAAGGGTCAAAGAAGGTCAACACCAATTGGAATTAAATTGGATTGATTGAGCCCTCGGACCTTTTTTCCATAACATGGTAACTATGCATTGCAGATGGTACAAAACTATCCTTATTTTGACACATTAAGCTTGATGAACCAACTCTTCAATGTACCAAAATTGGAGCCAAACTTCTGATTTTGCCCCGTACCAAATAAAAAATTGACCTTTTTACCATTTTAGCTTTTTTTGACCCTCTAACTCCCAAAACAAGGGCCAGAGATGGTACCAACTATTACATTTTTGGAATCCTTATGACTAGACGGACAATATGGCATAATTTAACATGTTGGAGCATTTTAAAAATTGACCCATGTGTAAACTGAAATTGACCCCTATTGAAAAAAAGTGATACCACCAATTTGAGAGTACTACCTCAGCATTGATGTAGAGCGTCCATACTAACTACAAAGGTGTCAAACCTTTCTGTAGTGAGGGGTAAACGATGATGGTGACCTGGGCCAAGCTCCTCTCTACTGCCAATTACATAACAGGTCCCCATTTTGTACCAGGTGGGGAGCGGAGCAGCGGGTTAAAGTCTTGCCTGAAAAGTGTACAACCAATGACCGCATCCCACGTTTGGGGTTGAGTTGGTTGTGTATCCACGGGACCCACATGTGGCCCTCAATAAAGTACACGGTACCTCAAAACCATTCTTGTTTCGTTTCCTCTTTTCTTTTACCTATTTCCCCACGTACCTATATACAACCTTAATTTTAGTTTCAGCAACTGATTAATAATTGGAGTGTATCTTGATAATTTCTTTGTGAACTTAGTAGTGTGATATTGAGTATGTACATGTAGAAAAATTAATTAAGAGTTTACTGATGCAAACATTTTGTGGATACTAAAGATTACTACTTAAAAGGACTTAATAAAAATTAAAGGCAACTGGGTTACACTTAATTTTATGAGTAGATACAGGAATTATTTTGTTAGGGACAAGACATTATGGTTGGCATCACGGTGTTACAGTGAATTCCGTTAAAGTTTGGTTTGGGAAGGGACGTGCACATGCCTCCAAGAGACTGAAGGGATATACCAATTTTGCCGAAAAGGTGACCATGTACGTATGGCTATATGTTGGCTATACCAAAGATGCAGATTTTGGGCAATATTTAACACAAATATCAACATTGTCTCAAAATTTTGACTTTTTAGCAAATGTGAAAAAAAAATATTGATTCGGTCTCTCCCATTGAAAAAAGCGGGGTTTTTAGATAAAATATGTATACAAACTTAATATCTTACATACAACTAGTTCTCGCAGAGAAAAGTATTCAAGATAATGATCTTTCTATCAAACATTAAAATCGGGAAAATATGGTACCCCAAATCCGGAATTTATACTGCTGGAATTAGCCTTTTCTACAGTAAATAATGAAAAATCGTGTAAAAATCACTATTTTTTGCATAAATCCTGTCATAAACATAAAAATCTTAGTACACTTAGTTCTCGAGAGAAAGTATTCAAAATGTGCTCTTTCTACCAAACATTTAAAAACTCGAAAATTTATGTATTCGAATCCGGTATAAATCTGTTATAGAATCCCTGCACTGGTAATCAATTTTCCGTCGTAAATTGACGAAATTTTGGCAGCAGAATTTCCAGACTTTTAGGGTAAATTTACAGAATTTCTGCCAATTAACGGAACTTTGACAGTACTGTTACAGAAATTTGTCTCTATATGAAATAAATGTGTATTTTAACAGATTTCCGTAATTTAAAAACGGAAACGAAAAAAAAAGTCCAGAAATTTTGATGCGGAAATTTTTGAAATATTCCGTAAATAACATTTTTATGTTTTTGTTTTTAGTTTTATTGTTGTTCTAAACAGATTTTCCGTAAATCAATGACAATCAACTAAATGTTATAATGCAGCTGCAAAATTTTGGAAATTAATTAGAAGCGTGGGAACCTTAAAGGGTCTCTAAAAGGAGAAAATGTTTCCGTATGAATTGAAACATAGTTTTGAATTAGCCTTGCTATAAACTAAAAACACATGAAAAATCATGTAAAACACGCTGAAATCACTGACATTTAATACACTGTTAAATGTAACAAAAATAGAGATGCGGGAACCCTAAAGGGTCTCAAACGAGCAGAAGTTTCAATTTAAAAAATTGGCTTCAGATTGAGGGGAATTCCCCGGAGGGCCGCTGTATAATGTTGTCACCCGCGAGCAGAAAAAAACGCGGAAAGGGGTAGGTTTTTCACACACACAAAAAAACTTGATGCAGATCATCATCGCCAGGATGCGAGTCACACCCTGCCCCATGGTTTTCAATCCCCTCTTCCTCGTCCGTATGTTTATACTTTAAAAAATTAAAGTGAAATTGACGATCCAACTCAGGACGGGTTTGGAATAAAGATCATATGCTTGATAAAATCTTTATACAAACAAAAAAAACAACAGAAATTTTCCGTCAAGATTTTGGTTTATGTGGTTAAAATAATTGACAGCATCTGAAGTGGGGATTTCTTGCCCTATACCAGCTGAGATGCCATCAGGCAGTAGCAGCCAAGAAATCCAAATAAGACTAAACGGTTGGAGGGCGCTCACGCATATCGAAACGGTTACACACAGACTTGACAAAAGACTAAGGCCTGGTCACGAATAGGGAACCGTTATTGGAAATTACACTATTTTCAAGCGGGGTTAATCCACTAACCCCCGGACGGATTTGAATTCAATAATTTTAACCTTTTTAAAAAAAATAAAAAAAATAAAAAATTTGAAAAAGGTTAAAGAGATGATTTGGTATGTCACTGGGACCGAGACTGCCATAGTAAATGCCGTAGCAATTCCAAAAATTACCGTTTGAAAATCCCCAATGCTCAAATTGAGCCGATCGTGTCCCACCCCCCCCCCCCCCCGCGTTGTGTTGCATGAGCGCGGAATCTCGCGTACGTTTGTATACGTTCGTGCTCTGACCTTCCGTGGAGTCGATAGGCGTGGTTGGACCCCAAATACATGAGAATGAGACTAAAATTTGATATTAAAATAAACGTTCTCGAGTCTTGGGGATTTTTTGAAAGGCGCGAAAATTGAATTTTCAAAGGATTTTTCGCCAAATTTCTTCTACGAACTAAAAGTTCGCAGAACAAAATTGCCTTAAATGGTGTCTTCTTGCCGTATGATAAAATTGAAGGAATTCCCGGGGGGGGAGGGTTCTTAGTTGTTGGGTACCCATGCTCGTTCAGGGGTTCTGGAGGTGGACCCCTAACGGACCAATTTGCAGTGAAAATATACCCCTAACGGGGGACCAATTTTTTTGGCGATTTTACGTGAAAATATACCCCTAACGGGACCAATTGCAGTGAAATATACACCTTGCGGGTAACCTGTTCTAAATACGTGAATTAATGAAAGATATACCTTTAAAATATCTAATATACAAGAAAAATGACACAGTGTGCACTGCAAGAAAAAGTACACTTGGGTTATTTGTGAATAGTTAGGTTAATTTTTCTATTGTATCAGTGAACCAGTCACAATCACAACCGATTTGATACCCCTAGCGGGACTAGAAACTTGATTATTGTGATTTGATAACCCTAAGCGGTAGTCCCGCATTTGAGCTAGGTCCTCTTTTTGGGGAACGAGCATGGGTACCGACCAAACCCAAGACCCCCCCCCCCGGGAGAATCACAAAGCAGTTTTGGAGGAATCAATCACGCATTGTTGGCGATTTAGGGATTTTTTCAATAGAGCTCCACAGGAGTTCGGCAACTGACGGCGGCGGAAAGTGTGTAGTCTGTGCAGGACTGCGAAAACTATTATATAATTGGTATGCGACGAGAGATTAACGTTATAGTCCATAGAGAATGTGTGCAAAGTGAAAACTAAAATCTCGAATATCTCCGGAAAACGGAGGGGTTCTATGGAGGTTTTAACATCAGAGGGTCCGTTACGATGTTTGGTTTTAAATATGTATCGTAATTGGGTCTGAACCTATAGAACCTAGCGAGAAAATTGAACGTTTTTGTCGGGTACTTCGGTACTCGCAGACACGGAAAAGTTAACACGCAATCTCTACGGGTGAATCCATTTTCCCACAATGCCTTTCGGTATTATTCCAGTCTTGAGAATTTTCAAACACTACGCCAACTTTTTTTTTCAATTTTAGAAACAGGAATTACGTACTTACCGGACCGCCGTAGTTGGCAACCTCCAAAATCCCAATTCTAGTATCGAACACAGGTGTAGAAGTAACCATTGTCCGGCGTACTCATAGTCCGGGAACAATGGTGAACACTAGGGCAATCGATTCAGTTGACTCCTTACGCAACATTAGTTTCACGCTTTATTCCGTTATCGTCTATGGAGCCCCGGACTATGGCTCCCACCGGACTATATCTGCTTTCACACCGGGCGTCCTCCCCCTGGGTTTTTTTGTATATGTTATCAAGCAATATTAATTCCAAACCATTGGAGCTGAAGAATCAACTCCACTGTTACGTTATTTCTTAATATTTAGGCCTATATGAATAACGGGTGAGGACGAGGTGTTAATTATGGGCCATGGTAACACACATGACCAGCCCAATCAAAGCACTCAAATCGGTTAGTGGTTTGTAGGCCGTATTGATGTAATATATTTTAATTCATTTGGGTGGGTTGCTATATTGAATGAGACTTGGCCACCATCGTCTGGGGTGCCGTTAACTCCATTCAATGCCCTTAGGCCTTGTAGGCCCCCGGGGGGGGAAAAAAAAAAAAAAAAAAAAGACGGGGATGTGCGGATTGGACTTTCAAAGTAGGGGGCATTCGCTGATGAACTTTAAGGGAAAAAAGGGGGTCATTTGGTGAGGAGGATGCAAAACTGGGGGTCAATCACTGAGCCTCTCACATTTTGTGAACAAAGAGGGTCATTCTCGGGCAGATTCTAACCATTCAAACTCAGTTTATATTGTTATAACATTAAAAAAGAGGGGTTTTCTGTGAGAGCATGAACTAGAAATAAGGGGGTCATTCAGTGACATTTGATTAAAAATGGGAGGCATCAACTGAGAGTAAAAAAGGGGGGTCTTTTAGTGACAGGTTGAAAAAGGGGGGTCTTTCAGTGACAGCAGGTTTAAAAAAGGGGGTCAATAGTGCCGCACATCCCCGTCACCTATTTTTAGGGAGTGCCCCCCCCCGGGTTGTAGGCTGTTCTCGAACCACAAACCCCCCCTTTTGTGATTGGAAAATGTGCAACATTTGCACAATGGGGTTAAAGGTCGCAGGGGTCAACGGATGTCAACCACTCCCCATGCGTCTCGGTTCTTCTGACGAAATTTGGCTGCAATCGGACTGATCATATGGCTAACACAAACAAATAACAGAATTTGGGGTCACCAAAGGTCACATAAGATCATGAGACGTCAACCTGTGTAAACCACACCTGGTTCTTTTGAGCAAGTTTGGTGTAGTCATAGCACCGTATGTGGCATAGAAATGGAGTGTTATATATATTTTTACCAAATGGGGTCAAAGGTCACATAGGGGTCACTTGAGGTCAATCACTGAACACCCCGTGAGTCTTGGGCCAGTAGTTCTGTGGCAGAAAAACAGCCCATTTTTTAATCTGCAAAGAAGTTGGGGTCAAAGGTCACACAAGGTCATGAGCAGTCAAATTTGGTATACCACACATGAGTTTTAGCCTAGTGATACTTTTGAAAAAGTTTGGTTATAGCACTGTGTTTTATCATTTTTACAAAACGGGAACAAAGGTCATATATATATATATATATATATATATATATATATATATATATATATATACGTGAGAAATTGATGACAGCGCGGACGTAGCATTATTAATCGCAAGATGAACTTGCTGTGGATAGGACTCGAACTCACAACCTTAGATCTCGGATGCGCTAAACAATTGCGCCACCACGGCATGTGATGGGTTCATTCGAGTTTTTATCCGACACCATAGCTTTCGGCGCGTAATAACCTCATCATGGGCGTATCCAATCGTTGGGGGGACGAGTTGGACATGTCCCCCCACACGTTTTTTTTTGGGGTGGGGGACACAATATCAATCCCCCGCTCCCCCACCCCTGATTTTTACTAACTGGCCTACCGCACGTTACCATGGTTGATCCCGGGGCAGTCGGTCCCCTCCTCGTCGAAAAAAATCAATGCGACCAATGACACATTATAATAATTCATTCAGTTAATTAATTTTAGTTCAAACTGCCTGACATTATGAAATTAGTACAGCTTTTTCTATTGATAGATTTTTGTTCATTAGTTGATCCTAAGGCCAATATTTTTTGGAGGGTGTGCAAAATTTGTTGCCTTGCCATTTTAAATCCAATCATGGCTGCCACCTGTCCAAAATCACGAGTATCCCTTAAGTATTTCAGATAGAGAAAAAATAGATCTTCGGTACTCCGTTTTTTAAGCTCGATAAAGTGTGGTAATTTTTTATCATTACATTGCCACCAAAATCCAAAGTATTTCTTCTCAAAGTCCAAATATGCTCTCGGTATCATTAAAATGATCTTAATCCTTCCATTATACCTCTTTACGCTACTTGAATACATGATGAGCACCTAAAATAGTTCTTCAGGTGTTCAAAATCTGTTAACAATTGATCAAACTCTGCAATGGTTCTTTAACACCTCTAGAATCCATTTCCCACGCTCCGCACGTCAAGTGTTCGCATAATTAAATATCATTTTGGCAGTTTAGAGGCTTAATTGCAGTGGCTATATGCATGCTTTATGCTTTACAAACTTATTCCTCTTATATACATGTATTCGATAACTAAACCCTTATTTGGCATTTCTCTGTATGGTTTGTCAAAATTCAAGATTGGGCAGCCAATACAGCCGCCTTTAAACTAGTAAACCTACATTATGTGTGTATTCTATGTCGTTTAACATCAACTAATCTTATATAAAGGTGTAAATTAAGGTATGATAAGTATTTGACCATTTAACATTCTTATCTGGAATTTCTGTTTCTTTAACATGTAAAAATGTTAATTGGGGGCCAATGTGGCTGCCTTTTCACCTTCTTTAAAACTAATAAATTACGATAGAGCTGTATTGTATTTAGTTAAAATCACCCAAAATGATTATTAAAGTTTAAATTAAATTATGAGATGTATGTATTTGAGCATCTAATAACTCGTATCGGGTTTATTTGTTTTGACCATACTTAAAATTCAAATGACGGCCAGTATATTATGACTATATGTCAATTCTGTAGGTTTTAAAGATCTTAAAACCGGCAGCCCATTGGCTTCCATCTTTGATTGGTAAGCTTGTTAACAAACTTGAAATGTCAATATGAGTTCCTACTGGTATAGAGCGCCGAATTATGCCTCTATCACAATAACTAGATGAGTTATGGTCACTTGAATGATTTGCAGTGCATAGTTGGGTTTTAGTGTGGCCATATTGGATTTGATGTTAATGTTTGATCAATCACGTCAATATCGGTCCAGAATTCCTCTGCTTTAAACCTGGATCTAGTGCATAAAATTATGGCCATTTGAATGACTTTGAGAGTGATGCGGTCATATTGGATTTCTATAAATGGCACTGCACGAAATTTTGCACCCCTCCAGAAATTATAGCTTAGTCATCATTGACAAATCAATCAATAGAACAAGTCTGTAACTCCATTTCCACCCTGTGGCCACAATTCCTCCTGACTATACTACCTACGTTGGCAAATACTCTGTATCCCGTGAATTTCCAAATTTTCCGCGCTACGCGCGGGTATATTATAAAGACTTGGTTTCAGTGCAGGGCCTATTTTGGTTTGAGAAATGACAGTTTTTGTGATGCCTCGACTGATAAGTACTTTTCCTTGCAACGGCCAGCACATGCAACAAAGACTCACGGTCACCAACTCTCGATTTTAGAGCGGGTCGTTACTATAAGAAAAATTGAACTTCTAAAACAAACAAAAATAGGTTTAATTACGCCAACTTTGCGTATTAGGTCTTTTAGTACGCGGCGGTCCGGTAAGTACTTAATTTCCTGTTTCTAAAACATTGGAAAAAAAAATGAAACCAGTGTTTGAAAATTCTCAAGACTGTAATAATACCGAAAGGCATTGTGGGGAAAATGGGATCGCCCATAGAGATTGCCGTGTTAACTTTTCCGTGTTTGCGAGTTACGAAGTACCCGCCAAACTTCATTTCTCGCTAGGTTCTATAGGTTCAGACCCCATTACGATACATATTTCAACAACATATAGTAACGGACCCTCTGTGCAAAATTTCCATAGAACCCCTCCGTTTTTTCCCGTAGATATTTGAATTTAGTTTCATTTACACACAGTCTCTATGAGGACTAGTAACGTTAATCTCTCGCGCAGTCCCATTTAGATAATATCTTTCGCAGTCTGGGACAAGACTACACACTTTACCGGACCGGCCGTGTCTTTAAGTGATTTTGATTTTTTGTCTTATTTAGGTAAAACGAGTCAAGGAACACGAATTTGGTTGTTCCCATTTTTTTCGAGCCCCAACTTCTTGGCATCCATCTTAGATTTCAAAATGGCCGCTATTTTCAATATATTTTCCCTTATATTTCAGACATTAAGTTTCCTATAGAAACCACATTAAAGTTGTAACCTAATTTCGTGTGGTGGCCATCTTGAATTCAAATGGCCGCCATGCTGAATAACTTTGGCCGTATCTGACTTCTGCAATAACATACATAAGCTGAATTCAATATGGCCGTACTGTTTAATATACTTTGGCCTTTTCTTGACTTTGAAAAAAACATGCAGTGCTAAAAATGGTGGCAATCCCTGTTTGTGATACGGTGTTTCTATATAAACCATAATTTAAGTTTAATAATTAATGTTATTGGCGGCCATCTTGAATTCATTGCCCGATATGTGTAAATCCTTTTGGCCTGTAACTTTGACTTGTGAATAACATACGGATAGAAAATTGTGGTAATACTTTCACGTTTGTTATGCTGGGGATCTCCACAATTTCCACTTCAAAGTTGGTACTAGTTTTGTTTTACTGTATTGGATAAAAGAGGAACAATTACCCTTTCCATTGAGTAAATACTCGTCAAAAGTTTGGTGCAAACTGATTAATATGTCACCCTACATTTCTTCAGGTTACCATAAAGCCAAACCAACGAATGTCCGTGTCTGACCAACTCATTAACTCAGCAACACCTCACAAATGGTCATTCCAAGGACTTTATAAGGATCACTCATCACTCGCTCTGTTAAAAAAAAAGTCACACCTTTCGTCAAGCCCCTGGCATTGACGGGTCACTTTCACTCCCTTCTCACTAGATGAGCTGACCTCTGCTATCAGCCAACAAGAGTGGAAAGGCCAGGGGCTTGATAATATACCAGCGGAGTTCCCGATGCAATGCGGCCCACGTGTCTGAATGGCTCCAGGAGTTCTGCATATGTTGCCTTTGACCACCAGTGTCCTTACCAAAGATCTGGAGGAGGGCACCATCATCACACGCCCCAAACCAAACATCAAGCCTGTTGCCCACCCCAAGAACTAGCGCCCATATCCCTACTGCGTGTTTTCCCTCAAGTCCCTTGAGAGGCTAATCCTGGCCCGGCTGGAGCCATTCGTGAATCCCAGCTGTCCTGACGACACGCAGGATTTTGGCGTGCCTAGCACGGTCCATCAGATTGTAAAAAACTCACAAATCATATTGAGGATAGCTTTGGGGTGCACCCATCCACGTCTATGACCACCGCCCTGGTTTCTGTTCAACAGGGGCTGCTGAATATGCCGCCACGAGCATGTTGCAATAGCTTTCACACAAGAAAGCTGGACCAGTACTCACGAGACCATGAGAAACCAATTAACTGGGCGCCTTGTCCCACTCCATCTGAGTTTTCTACCTGTGCTCTCAGGCATTGCACCTGCAGGGCTCCTCGGAGAGAACATCACACACATAAACTGGTTAATAAGGCTCTGTTGGGCAACAGCCCCTGCTGCCTAACACTGTCAAAGAATCATACCGGCTTGGCAGACAGAGACTGCACTTTCGTCGACCCTTCTGTCGACACGCTGCTAAACTCTCCAGCTCCCCATTTAACATCTTACAGACATGGAACACTCCCTGGCTAGATACTCCAAGACCAGACCAATTCACTATCACACCTATGACAGAACTCCCACCTGACCTGGTAGCAATCTTCCACGTAAGGAATGGGTCACCTTGAACAGGATTCGCACAGGAGTCGGTTGTTTCAACAGAAATATGCACCGATGGGAGCTGCGACGATCTCCAGCCTGCCAATGTGGCTCTCCATCACAGACTGCGGATCACATTCTCAACGAGTGCCCTACCTTTCGTCCACCGGTGGATATAGACTTCTCAAACCCCAACCAATCAACAGTGAGCTGGCTCCACCAATTTCAACATATTTAGCTGCTGTCTCATACGCAAGAAGAAGGTTAACTCAACTTTGACTGAGATTTTAATCATAAGGGTTGCTACCTTTTAATCAACATTATCTTGTCAGCTGGTAGAGAATGGATATTCTCTCATTGCATGAATCGTGGCTGTACTGCCCGTCTTCCCACACAAATGTAGAAATTGGGTATCCTCATCAGAAGTCTTCCCAATTTTCCCAACATTGATCGATGGATGTTGGGGAAGGGTAAGTTGAAGTGGAAGATTGGGGATTTCAATTGATTGATAACAGGGGCTTGTATGCTCAGGTAAACAATGTAGCAAATCGTGGTGAGTGTTCCATCTATTTTTTCCAAGATTGTAGAACCCAGATTGTAGCATCATTGAAAACCTTAGTATCACATATGTTGGTATAACTATCTTTTTAGCTTCCTATGTACCTCAGAAAGCCGAAATATTGGGAGAAATGTATTAAAAATAGTAGCCATTTTGAAATTCAAGGTGGCGGACAAACAGCTGATCGAAAAAAATGGGAACAGTCAAATTCAAGTTTCTAGGTGTCAATACTACCCAAAAGGACAAAAGGAAAAAAAAAAGGATTTTAGGCATGTATGTTATTTACATGTCAAGATACAGCGGCCAAAGTTAATTTAACATGTCGGCCATATTGATTTCAAGATGGCCACCAAACGAAATTAGTTGCAACTTAAATTAGGGTTAATATGGAAACCTCATTATCTCAAACATGGTATTGCCAGCGTATTTAGCCCAGTATGTTATTCAAAAATCAAGATACAGGTCAAAGTTTATTCAACATGTCGGCCATTTTGAATTCAAGATGGCCGCCAAATGAATTAGTTGCAACTTAAAAAATGGTTTCTATAGAAACCTAAGTATCACAAACATGGGTATAGCGACCAATTATGCCGCCCAAAAATGAAGATATGAGGGAAAATATATTGAAAATAGCGGCCATTTTGATATCCAAGATGGCTGCCAAACGGCTGGTCGAAAAAAATGGGAAGAACCAAATTCGAGTTCCTTTGTGTCAATATTACCCAAAAAAGACAAAAAATCAAAATGTAGCAAAATAGCCGATAAATCCAAAAACATAACGATAAGGCACCATACTATTTTCTCCGAACTGGAATTGTAATGATTCAAAATTTAAAATGCGCAGCCGACCCGCTACGCCTCTGGCGAATCACCACGTTTTCTTTTTCATGCTACCAATAAATATGAACATGACACAATTTAGAAAATAAACACGTTATCGTTTTTTAATTCAATATAGGTTTGTAATGTATAAATACTCAATCAGGAGATGAACTAAGCTTGACCAAATGTCTTTATTTACTCAAACAGTCAGAATTAGGAGTTGAAAAAATTACTGTGAATAGACCACACAAACATTTCATTTTCATTTTCGTTTTTTTTTATTGCCACATCATCACAGCTAGACAAGAAAATATTTAAAAAAACATTTAAATACAGAGCAAATGATATGGGGATGTGATCGAAAGGCCGAAGGCCAGAAGTGATCAGACCCCAAAGCAACATTTACACACAAGATACTAGCAAAATAACATTTACAAACAAAAACAAAGAAATTACGGCATACATAACATAACAAAAATAAACAAAATATCCTTGCTCCAAACTAAATTGTCTTTAACGTAGTATTGGGATTAGGCCAAGAGCATTAGTTATAACCTGGAAATAGCTGATAACAAGCTGAATTTTTCAGGATAGGTCCAGGAATATGAGTAGAATAACATACTAAAAGTCCCCAAAAATCCCCCTGGAGCTCTCTCCAAAATCCAAGATGGCGTCCAAAATGGCCGCCATTTTCTATTTTTATCATAACTTTGCAACCAGACAAGTTGTAAATACAAATAAGTGTCTATATATATATATATGTTTTAAGGCACAAAGAATCTAATAAAGTCATTATTTTGAGAGTTAAAAACTCACAAGTATCCTAAACTAAGATGGCGTCCAAAATGGCCGCCATTTCCTGATTGAATCATAAACATTACGTTTTAAGGCACAAAGAATCTATAATAGAAGCGTCATTTAGAGTGTCCAAAACTCATAAGTAGCCACAACCAATATGGCTTAAAAACTTGACTTGTTCACTTTATTATGGTATCGAATGATGCAAAAATGGAAGAGTTTTCGGTTACAATAGTCTTCACCTTCATTATCTGGTGCAGTATCTTCAACACTAATGTCCACTTACGTTGCCACAATCTCATCATCATTGACATTTAATAATGTCGGTGCAGTGATGTTGCAAGTTTAACCACAGCATTTACTGTACATTGAGGTGTAAAAGAATCCAAGGCGTTTCTTGCAACTACACGTCATGTTGCTACAATCATCAGGTTTGTGCCCGCATATACCGTGTTGAGCAAAGTGTCTGGTGTGAATGAGATGAGATGTCTCTTTCTAATGTCGCACATTTCCCATACCCTTTTAGTTGGAGGTAGAGTGCTACCCATCCATTCTTCAACCGTGAGATAAGTGTGGAAACTGTGACTGATTGCCCGTTTGTATGTGATGTGTCGGTATTCATCAAGTGATTTAGGATAGCTGGCCCCGTATATGTCTATTGTTAATAAAGTTATCCAACAAGCCTCTTAGGAACCTATATCACTAACACATATATTTATTAATCATTCTGCATTCTGATTTGCTTTAAATAAGTTAAAATATATAGCTCGTTTGTTAAATCGTTCGTTTAAGTCCAAAATCTCAGTGGAAGGCCCGTCTTTAACCAGCTGATAGTATAATATCCTCAAACTGCTTTAGGTTCAAGGTAGAGGATGACCATTGTTCATACCATCTGTCATTGATCCAGGATGATCAGTTCTATGATCGATAGGGATACTGTGACTGCAGTGTCATGGATAGAAACCTAAGTATCACAAACATGGGTATAGCGACCAATTATGCCGCCCAAAAATGAAGATATGAGGGAAAATATATTGAAAATAGCGGCCATTTTGATATCCAAGATGGCTGCCAAACGGCTGGTCGAAAAAAATGGGAAGAACCAAATTCGAGTTCCTTTGTGTCAATATTACCCAAAAAAGACAAAAAATCAAAATGTAGCAAAATAGCCGATAAATCCAAAAACATAACGATAAGGCACCATACTATTTTCTCCGAACTGGAATTGTAATGATTCAAAATTTAAAATGCGCAGCCGACCCGCTACGCCTCTGGCGAATCACCACGTTTTCTTTTTCATGCTACCAATAAATATGAACATGACACAATTTAGAAAATAAACACGTTATCGTTTTTTAATTCAATATAGGTTTGTAATGTATAAATACTCAATCAGGAGATGAACTAAGCTTGACCAAATGTCTTTATTTACTCAAACAGTCAGAATTAGGAGTTGAAAAAATTACTGTGAATAGACCACACAAACATTTCATTTTCATTTTCGTTTTTTTTTATTGCCACATCATCACAGCTAGACAAGAAAATATTTAAAAAAACATTTAAATACAGAGCAAATGATATGGGGATGTGATCGAAAGGCCGAAGGCCAGAAGTGATCAGACCCCAAAGCAACATTTACACACAAGATACTAGCAAAATAACATTTACAAACAAAAACAAAGAAATTACGGCATACATAACATAACAAAAATAAACAAAATATCCTTGCTCCAAACTAAATTGTCTTTAACGTAGTATTGGGATTAGGCCAAGAGCATTAGTTATAACCTGGAAATAGCTGATAACAAGCTGAATTTTTCAGGATAGGTCCAGGAATATGAGTAGAATAACATACTAAAAGTCCCCAAAAATCCCCCTGGAGCTCTCTCCAAAATCCAAGATGGCGTCCAAAATGGCCGCCATTTTCTATTTTTATCATAACTTTGCAACCAGACAAGTTGTAAATACAAATAAGTGTCTATATATATATATATGTTTTAAGGCACAAAGAATCTAATAAAGTCATTATTTTGAGAGTTAAAAACTCACAAGTATCCTAAACTAAGATGGCGTCCAAAATGGCCGCCATTTCCTGATTGAATCATAAACATTACGTTTTAAGGCACAAAGAATCTATAATAGAAGCGTCATTTAGAGTGTCCAAAACTCATAAGTAGCCACAACCAATATGGCTTAAAAACTTGACTTGTTCACTTTATTATGGTATCGAATGATGCAAAAATGGAAGAGTTTTCGGTTACAATAGTCTTCACCTTCATTATCTGGTGCAGTATCTTCAACACTAATGTCCACTTACGTTGCCACAATCTCATCATCATTGACATTTAATAATGTCGGTGCAGTGATGTTGCAAGTTTAACCACAGCATTTACTGTACATTGAGGTGTAAAAGAATCCAAGGCGTTTCTTGCAACTACACGTCATGTTGCTACAATCATCAGGTTTGTGCCCGCATATACCGTGTTGAGCAAAGTGTCTGGTGTGAATGAGATGAGATGTCTCTTTCTAATGTCGCACATTTCCCATACCCTTTTAGTTGGAGGTAGAGTGCTACCCATCCATTCTTCAACCGTGAGATAAGTGTGGAAACTGTGACTGATTGCCCGTTTGTATGTGATGTGTCGGTATTCATCAAGTGATTTAGGATAGCTGGCCCCGTATATGTCTATTGTTAATAAAGTTATCCAACAAGCCTCTTAGGAACCTATATCACTAACACATATATTTATTAATCATTCTGCATTCTGATTTGCTTTAAATAAGTTAAAATATATAGCTCGTTTGTTAAATCGTTCGTTTAAGTCCAAAATCTCAGTGGAAGGCCCGTCTTTAACCAGCTGATAGTATAATATCCTCAAACTGCTTTAGGTTCAAGGTAGAGGATGACCATTGTTCATACCATCTGTCATTGATCCAGGATGATCAGTTCTATGATCGATAGGGATACTGTGACTGCAGTGTCATGGATTGGGTAGCAAAGTGAGGTGGGGGATTAGGCTACCAGGTTCATCATACTTCTTGGCGAGCTTGATCGTCTGAAACTTCCTCCTAAGGTTTGCAGGAGCTATGCCAGACAGAATTGGAAGAAATTTTATAGACGTCGCCAAAAGGCAACCACTAACAACAACGTCAATCTTATGTGAGTGTACACTATGACTCCATACAAGTGAATGCAGCAGTTGAGTATGCCAAAGCACATGGATTTGCAAGGTGAAAAACCGAGCTGACGGTCTTGGGTTTGCTGAGTTTCAAGTGGATGAATTGGATTAGAGTGATTAGGTCTTTCTGCAACACTGTTCCAAAGGCCTCAGAGGAATCAGCAGCTATTCTTAGTGCCGTATAATCTGTCTTTGCAGTGGTGGCTAGGATTTTGATATGGGGGGGGGGCAGTGTCGCATCTCAACCAACACAAAACGGGCGGGGTCCAGGGGGCGAAGCCCTAGGCAAATGTTTCGTTTTATATGTTTTAAATGTCTTCTGAGGGCCAATCCTTGCACGATTTTGTAAAATTTACTTGTCGCACGCTGACCATTGAACTTTAAACCTATACTTTGCCGGCAATCCGGCCTCCAAGCGTCATGACCAGAATTGTTCAAGTGACCCCCCCCCTGGTTACGCCACTTTCCCTTTGGCATATCTGAGATGTAAATGTTGAAAAGACTGAGTGCCTGCAGGACAGAACCTTGTGGGATACCATTCCGAAGTTAGCCCTTTGTACTGCATTGCCTATTCGATGTCTCCAGGACGAAAGATCTGCAGTTTTAAGCAGCATTATGAACTTGACAAGCTTGACGACATCAGGGAAGACTTTGAGTAGCCTGAGGTAGAGACCTTGATGCCAGACTATATCATACGCAGCAGTTAGATCTATGAAGACTGCTTCAAACATCTGCTTCTTCTGGAAGGCTGTCTAGTCTCGATGTCATTAACTAGTTTTGATATCTGATCGGTTGTTGATTTACATTAACCTCTTTGAAATCCAGCTTGAGGTGCAGGGTAGATTTGCCTCGACCGTATCATTGATCCAACGGAGTATCAGTCTCTCAAGCAGCTTATAGATGTGAAATAGCAGTGGGATAGGTCTAAAACTCTTTGGCTCATTTACTGGTTTCTTGGGCTTCAGGATAGCTTTGAAGTCTTCCATCTTGAGGGGATAATTGATGATCCTAAGCAAGTAGAGAGGAAGAGTTGGAGCCATCGCACAGCTTCAGGTGCCATATTCTTCAAGAATATATAGCTATTCTCTAGTAGATTTGAATGGATTAAGTAAACTGAACTCTCATATTCCCGTTTTTGTGCACTAAAATGTCAAAAAAATTACGCTTAACCTGATGGTAGATAGAAGACACAGCATCCCAAGCCGTCACAGTATGTAGAAACTAAATGATTTCTATAGTTTCCCCGATGGCACGCTGAATTTCATGACTGTTAAAGGATTGCTGGGACATGGTATACATATCTGTAGTAGATAACAGTAGTCGCCCGATACACCAACATGACAAGTAGTGTGGGGGGGGGGGGTGAGAATGATCTGGCTTAAGGGTTGACTGTTTGACACACTCTTCAGCTATGTGAGTGGCATTCTGGTAAAGGTAAAAAGGCCTAGGGGCACTTTAAAAGTTCTCTATTGTGATCTTTGCCTATGCTATCAATGGTGCCAGGTGAACTCATCGAGATGCCAAAGAGGTCTACTTAAGTAAGAGTGTGAGCACAAAGGGCGAAAAAAGGAGAAGAGGCACAGCCTGAAGGCATATGTGTAGACCACTTTCCTTTATTATCGGGTCTATGTTGCCAAGGTAAGACATCAGGAGGCGACATTAGCCTAGATGGACATTACTTTTGGATAGTGGGGCATGCCTATCTACGCTGTATTTTTCGTAACCACGTCAAGGGGGAAGAAAAACCCCAGTGTGAAATCTAATAACCGTCTTGTTTGCCTAATAAAAGTTGCTCATTCTCTTGAAAATGAATAAAATGTCCACAATATCAGTGACCAATTGATACACATAGACTTCAGCAAACATTGGATCTAAAGATTTTCAACAATTGGCCCGGTATGCAGAGGAGAACACTTCAGATTCCTTTTCATCTGGAGTGCAGGGCCATTGTTGGAAAGCTGGGCTAGCAAAACACCCATCATTAGGCAGCTTTTCTCAATTACTGCAATGTTAAAATGACGGATGTGTTCCAATTTCCAAATCGCTAATGTAAAATGAAGCATAGTTAAATGTTAGTACATATTCATGATACATTTGTATTAATTATTATATTATCATTCATTGTACGTATATTTGTCACTACCAATGTGCAATGGCTGTCAAAAGCTGCAGCTGGGACAAGCTGGCTGAAGCTGAGGGATTCCCTGGCCAGGTTGCCACCAGATAAATAGGCATGGGCCCTTATGAGTTTTGGCCTTTCTAATATGATTTTATTAGATTACTTGTACATTAAATCATAATAACATTTTATTTGTATTTCTAAAATTCTTGGTTGTAAAGTTAGGATAAAAGATAACAAATGGTGGTCTTTTTGACGCCATCTTGGTTTTGGTTACCTATTAGTTTTGGGCACTCTAGAAAATGCTTTTATTAGATTCTTTGTGCCTTACAACATACGTTTAGACACTAATTTGTATTTCTAATTTGCATATGAAGTTATGATACAATTAGAAAATGGCGGCCATTTTGGACGCCATTTTGGTTTTGGGTACTTGTAAGTTTTGAACTCTGAAAATAATGACTTCATTAGATGCCTTGTGCCTTAAAACATAATTATGTTTGAACACTTTATTTGTATTTCCAACTTGTCTGGTTGCAAAGATATGATAAAATTGGAAAACGGCGGCCATTTTGACCGCCATCTTGAATTTTGGAGAGAACTCCAGGAGGATTTTCGGGGACTTTTAGTATGTTATTCTACTCATATTCCCAAACCTATCCTGAAAATTCAGCTTGTTATGAGCTATTCCAGGTTTTAACCTATATGATCTAAATGCTCTTGGACTAGATATAAAATGATTTTTTAATTGGCTTCGAAAACGCTTTATAGATTTTGACATTTTTAGATTTTGGTCAAAAGATTTCTATAGGATTGGACCAGAGGTTCTTACAGTTTGATCCGAGAATATTTTTCATTTCTTGTAATATGTCATGGTCAATAGTGTCGAATGCTTTCGACAAATCTAAGAAAACACCAACAGTTTGCTTGTTATTTTCTACAGCATTACATATTTTCTCAACCAACTCAATCACTGCCATGTAAGTAGAGTTACCTTAGCGAAATCCATATTGATTATCATTTATGATGTTTTGCTTGTCAATAAAATTGATGCATCGATTAAATACCAATCTTTCAAGAATCTTTGAAAACTTGGGTAATACTGATACTGGTCTATAGTTTGAAAACACTTGTGCATCCTCTTTTTTATAAATGGGTACAACCTTGGCAATCTTTAGACTATAAGGAACTTCTCCAGTTGATATTGAAAAATTGAAAATTGTTGTAAGTGGTCTTGCTATTTCATTGGCTATCTTTTTGAGAATCAAATAACCAATACCATCATGACCGGGACTCTTATTTTGATCAAATTTTGCAATTATTTGAATGACTTCAGTTTCAACAATTGGTTTCATAAACATGCTTTTTTTTTTGTGTTGGCTCTTTCAGATATTCAAAATAGTCCAGTTCTTTGTATTCCCTCAGCTAACTTTGGACCAATATTGACAAAGAAGTCATTGAACTCATTAGCTATATCAAAGGGATTTGGTACGAAAATGTTTTCCTCCTTTTTGAATTTTGTTTGTTGATTTTCCTTTTTGTTACGTCCAATAATTTTGTTTATCATATTCCAAGTTTTTTCACGTTACCTTTATTTTGTTCTAATTTTTTATAAACATATACTCCCGTTTTGACTTCCGAATAAGACTGTGTAATTTGTTTCGATACGTTTTAAGCTTCTGAGTTCGTTGAGGACTTGGATCATTTACAAAATCTTTGTACAACTTATTTTTTGTATTTATGCTCTTTAACAGTCCTTTCGTTATCCAAGGGCTTTTTGGTTCTCTCTTCCTATGAAATACACTTTTCTTACATGGTATGCATTCATCATAAATGTCAGTAAAAGTGTTCAAAATGTTTCATGGTCATCGATGACGCTATTACCATGCAATATACTTTCCCATTTCACTTTTGTTAATCTATGTTTTAATTTTGCTATATTGGTGTCACTAAAGATCCTTTTATAGGTGTACTTTACATTAGCTGATTTATTTCCCACACTCAAATTGTTGTCAGAATGGTTGGCAAATGATCTCTTACATCTGCAAGAACAATTTTACTAATGATATTTTTATCTATATAGGTTTGTCAAAATATTATTACATTATTGTGGCACTATCTTCAGTAATTCTTGTTGGTTTATGGACTGATGGAATAAGTGAATAGGAATAAATTAAATCTAAATAATCATGCGTTTGTCTATGTCATCCTTCAAAAGATCGATATTGAAACATAGAAAATTAGATTCGCCGTCGTGTTTTTTGAATTTTTTTTAAAATCTATTTCAAATTCGTTTTAAAACATTTCATTGATCAATGAAAGTTTCATCTGATCAAGTTGATTTTGTGCAATATTTTTATGCAAAGAATTCTCATCCAAAATCTGTTTCAAATCTGTTTAAGCATGCTATTGATCATGAGTTTTCTCTGATCCATATCATATTGCACAAAAAATAGTTGAAAAAAATAACAGGCTGGTATTCCGAAAGGGAGACGAACTTTAGACCCGGGTTTTAACCACGGTTAGTCCTACATGAATGGACTTTTTTCCTTTCAAAATACTCTAAAATGTGCTGTATTCTATGCACAATTTTCTTGATACTCCCTGTAGAAAGAGCATACCTTGAAATACTTTTTTCTAAGGGATCTAAATTGTCCGTAAGATATTTACATTTTTTATGACAGGTTTTATTATACAAAACACTTAAAAGATGGCCATATTCCTCAGCATAGCTGGAAAGCGTTTACATCGTAACATCTTCAAAAAACGGTGATCGATCGAACGGCGAATCTAAGAACGTTGATCATATCTAGAAGCATTATAAAGTGAACCACTTGTACATTTCAAATTGTTTCTATCAAATTTGCATAAGAAAATGTGTTTTGGAAAGTGAATATTGCAAGGGTTCCGCGCGAAACGCGGGAGGGGCCCCATCCATCCCTGTGACGATTGATATATGAACTCTTCATAACATTTTATCAAACAAAACCTAACCCATCAACTAGATGTTAAGACTGTTGATCATACCTAGAAGAATTATAAAGTGTACACTGTTAAAAATGTTCCTAATTTTACCAGACTGTACCTTTTAAATTACGGTAAGCCCCAATTATTCAATAATCTTCACGCTTTATTACCTATACCTAACATAAAATTACAATTTGGAAGCAGAAAAATGTAAATAAACAGTGGCTAGAAAATAATAGACACATTTTTGAAAAATGTAGTATTTATATAAATATTTATAATAATGACGCTAACCGTTTATTATATTTTCCGTAATATTACGTCTTTTGTAACTTACACTTGTTTTAATGTAAGAAATATAAACTATGAAATCGGTTACCCTATAAAATGTGTAAATAACGTCGTTAGGAACGGCCATTACAAAAATTGCAAAATCTTTTTCCCTATCATTTAAAAGTAGTTTAAAAAACGCTTGTAGAACTCAATTTCCTCCTTTTTTGGATTATATAATGAAAAAGTACTACAACACACATATATATGTTAATTTTTATCACCTGCTATCAGTAAAGCATTGTAGTGTTTTGTGGATAAGTTTAGGACGGTGGTAACCTTAAGGCCCTGGTTCGATCTATGTAAGGTACATGTATTAGTTTATTCATATGATGATAAGAGATTGGTGGCATTAGAATGTGGGCATTAACCATATGAACAAGTTTAGAAACTGGTTTAAATTTTTATTTCTTCAACGTTTTTTTTTTAATTTTATTATTTTGTTGTCTTTTTTTAATCAAAATTGTTTGCCTTAAATATAAACTTTTACTTCCACGTGGTAACGTAATACAAACAACGTTTTGTATGATGCCATAGCTACAGCTTGAAAATTTGGTCAGAGGATTGTAACAACGTTTTAAATTTCGTAATATTGTTTGAAACAGTCAAAAACAACAATTAACGTTGAGCTGAGATTTTACAACGTTATTACGTTTCCGGGGCGGTTTACGCGTATTTTAGCTTTCCCTGCAATGGTTTCGTATGTTTTACGGCCTCCAGTTAATTTTAGTTTCTGCACTTGTGAGTCCCAGCTGCCAGTCAAATCCATGTTTTTTAACAGGTTTATTTTTAAACAGTGACCCACGGTTGTGAAGTTCAAATTGTTTCCATTTTGCACTAAAAAATGCGTGTTTTGGAAAAGGTGAACATGCAGGGGTTCCGAGCTTCGCGCGGGCGGGGACACCCCCTGCCGTACCGCACCCCAGGCGCAGCTAATCATACAACATGAACTCTCATGAGCACTTTACTGTAAATGATTTCAAACGAAACCTAAAAACAACCATCAACTTATTTTTTTCTTTTAATACCGTTTATCATAACCTGTAGCAGGCATTATTAATCAGGTGAAACACTAACAAATTTCAAATTGTGTCTATCAATTTGAATTGTTTCTATCAAATTGCATGAAAAATGTGTTTTCGAAAGCGATCATGCGTGGTTCCGCGCTTCGCGACGCCAAATTCAATTTTCATTTGGTCTCCCTCACTTGAGAGCTGGATCTGCCCCTTCCGCTTACATGGTTTCTGATAATAAGGTAAACATTTTTGTAAATCAACAAACAATTAAAAAATTGTCGGTCTTTGCTTGCCTCGCCGGGTATAACCCATTTTTTTAACCGGCGGTTCGAAAATTGATGGGGGGGGAGGGTTGGAGGCGGGGGTCGATAACAAATTTTACATTTTTTGTAATGAACAAAAAACAATTAAAAAATTGTCGGGCGGGCTTGCTGCGCTCGCCGGTAATACCCATTTTTTTACCGGCGGTTCGAAAATCTGAGGGGGGGGGGGGGGGGAGGGTTGGAGCGGGGAATCTATACAAATTTACAATTTTTGTAAATCACAAACAATTAAAAAATTGTCGGGCTTGCTGCTCTCGCCGGTCTACCCTGTTTTTTACCGGCGGTTCGGAAATCTGAGGGGGGGGGAGGTTGAGCCGGGGGTCGAGACAATTTTTAACCATGCCCCCCCCCCCACGATTGAGTAGTGATTGACTCCCCTGCCGTCCATATCACGAGGTTGTCAGCATTCTGATACACAAGCAACTCGAATAAATTATAAAACAATGAGATAAAATTTTAGCTACTTAAACCTCTGTGAATTACTTCCATGAAGAAATAAATACAAATACGTGAAAAAAAAAAAGGGGAAAAAAAAAAAAATTTGGGGGTGGGGGGATGACAGCGCGGACGTAACATTATAAACTCGCAAAATGAACTGCTGTTGATAGGACTAGAACCCACAACCTTCCTTTTAGATCTGGTTCAACTGAATCGAGGCCCTATTCTTCACCGTTCATATGCGCCTGTGCGTCCGAGGACTATATCTCCCCTGCCACACCAGGTCCCTATGTGGAGGAGGTTGGTCCCTTTTTTTTTTCATGACCCCTTTTTCCGGAATTATTCCAATATTTAATTGTATTCGCATTTTTTTTTCAAAGTTAGCTTCGTGACCCCATTCTTGACTTGAGGCCTGCGACCTGGGGTGGTGACCCCAGTTTGGGGAAACCTGGCAACTACCTCAACGGTTTGAAATCAATAATTTGTTCCAAAATTAATGTGAATATTACTAAAAGATTTATTGAACAGGGTTAAGAGGTGATTTTATATGTCACTGTGACCGTGGCTGCTGCCGAGAAAATGCACGCAAGGATTCCATAACTTACCGTTTGGAAATCCAAATGCCCAAATCGAGCAGTCATGTCCCCCCCCCCCACCCCCCTTTAATTTTTGCACTAAAACAAGAGGCTACAATAATTGCCTGTCCACATACTAGGCGGGCATGTAAGGGGGCGGGGTTTCGTGCCCCCCTCCCACAGGTACTTAAAATTAACCATACCCTTTTTTTGGATGACTTTTAGGGCCCCGTTAAACACTTCAGATGTTTAACAGTGAAAAAGTGAGTGCTCTTGAGATCGCCAAGATGCCGCCAATTTGGTGGCCAAACTGGTCAAATTTAAGAAATGTTATATAATTGTGGCCTAAAAATTGATAAATCATAAATGAAGTCCTTTATCTTTGCCAATTCATCTGTGGCAATTTTAGTTTACTACTATACATCAAATTCAAGATGGCGTCCAATATATTGTCCCAAAAATAATCCTAAATATAGCATAGAAACCACAAATATTGTGTTAGAACAATCGCATACTCATGCTATGCCTATTGGCAATGTTATCTTCACCCTCTTATAGTAGGAAAAATAGTGACTTTAGATTCATGAGATAAAATAGGCCCCGGAAAGAATACCCTTGTCGACAACTATAGGTCTCATTTTTTGTTTTAAAAACCTTTAAAAAGTTGTATGAATTGAATTAATCGTCTATAGCAAAAAATACCACGATTTATATAAGACATTATCTATTTCTCTCCGACCTCCGAAAATCATGATGTGTTTATTGTGGAAATATAACTGCTATAGCCTATAAGTATAACCATATTCATGGTAATAAAGAAGTAAAAAAAATAACCATATTCATACCTTTCAATTGGAAATTTCTATTTTGCACGCTCTTTCCTTTTTAAAGGAATTTTTATTTCACTGTTAACATCTGAAATGTGTTAAAGGACCCTAAAAGGCATCCAAAAATACTGGGGTGCACGGGAACCCTCCTTACATGCCCAACTATACTAATCACTGTGTGAAATCCCGGGTGTGAAATAGCTAAGCTCAAGTCTGGATCTGGATTTGGATATGTGACGCTGAAAAGCTCTTGATAGAGCGAGCATCACTCAGCACTGATTTAGGCGATGGACATGCTAGTCAAGATGGAGATGTTGCCGAAGGGTGTCTTTGAATGTCACTCTGGTTGTCTTGTAGGTCTCTAATGCTGGATGGTAGGTTGTTCCATTCCCTTGCTGTCAGACTCCCTGTTGTTGTCTTGAAGAAAACTGAATTGGAAAGTGCAAGTGAGGTGCCGTGCGGGATGAAATACTTATGTGTGTGATAGCTTCTTGTTGAAATGCCAATAGGTGCTTGAATTCGATTTCCATTTTCAGCTTAACGGTACCATTCTTGATTTTGTGGAACGTTGAAAGTCTGATGTACTTGCGACGAGTGATTGGAGGGTGAAGATTGAGGTTGTTTATCATACCCCTTCCAAGCAACAGTTTTATATGCACTGTAGATGTTACTGATCTATACTCAAACATCCTCCATCAATAGCTATCAATCATGAAGGTACTACTGCTTGTGAAAATCTTCTCAATTCAGGGGCTGACAAAACACCTCGTACACATGCAATCTTGTCGCTTATCAAACTTACTCTTGAAAATAATGCTTTTGAATTCAATTCAGAATTTTACAAGCAGGTAGAGGGTACAGCGATGGGTACCATTATGGCCCCGTCCTATGCCATCGCATGCATCTTCATGTCTGCTCTTGAGAAACGCATTCTTGACTGCTGCCCAATTAAACCGCTCGTTTGGTGGTACTATATAGATTATGTGTTTTTCATATGGACACATACAGAAAATTTCTTTCCTAAATAACACCCACCCAACCATAAAATTAACCTCTGAGCATTTACCCTAGGAGATAAGTGGGTTTAATCAAAATTTTTGGTGCAGAAGGTTCGAGTGGCTTATTTTATGTAAAATGGTGCGTAGATTCCAAAAAAAGCAGTCTTATTGACCGTACTCAAGACATTTTTGTGATATTGGCCATTTTTTGACTAAAAATCATATAAAATTCATATTTTTACTTTTGGGTGTTTTGACTAGCGTTATTTATGTTGTGTGAAATAAGGGAGCTGTATTTATGTAAAAAGGGTCACTGATCATAATAAAAGCAGTCTTATTGGCTGTTTGTGAGATTTTTAGGTGATTTTCATCCCTTTTTGGCCAAAGAATAGCTTATTTTGATCAAAAATCATATTTTACTTTTGGGTGCTCTGGCAAACGAATCTAATGTAAAAATGGGTACTGATTTAAAAAAATAATCTTAATTGACTGTACTGAACACAATTTTGACATGTTGGTCATTTGTGTTACCATTGAAAACATTTGTGTAAAATATGAAACAGTTTTGAAACAAGTCTTAAAAGTAAAACGTTTTCCTGATTGATTTTTAGCAATAACCGGTTTCCGATTCGTCCATGTTAAAGGGGCAAGTGAAACCAGGGTCGCCACTAAACCTCGTTCACTCTAGTTTGATCTTCCTGTGCTTCTTGCTGCACTTGCCATTAAAAGTAGTTGGTGGACAACCTGGTTGGGTGTAACATTTGGCTGCTGTGGAGGTTCTGTTGGATTCCTGGGAGATAAACTTCCTCACCTTTAGCAGTTGTTTTAGGCGAGGACTGCTAGTCAAGATGGAGCTGTGCCGAAGGGTGTCTTTGAATGTCACTCTGGTTGTCTTGTAGGTTTCTAATGCTGGCTGTAGGTTGTTCCATCCTGGCTGTCGACTCCCTGTTGTTGTCTTGAAGAAAACTGAATTGGAAAGTGCAAGTGAGGTGCCGTGTGGGATGAAGTACTTATGGGTGTGATAGCTTTGTGAAATGCCAATAGGTGCTTGAATTCCGATTTCCATTTTCAGCTTAAACGGTACCATTATTGATTTTGTGAACGGGCAAAGTCTGATTGTACTTGACGACGAGGATTGGAGGATGAAGATGAGGGGTTTATCATACCCATTCCAAGCAAACAGTTTTATCTGCACTGTAGATGTTATGATCTATACTCAAAAAAAAATCCTCCATCATAGCTATCAATTAATGAAGGTACTACTGCTTGTGAAAATCTTCTCAATTCAGGGGCGGACAAAACAACCTCGTACCAAATGCAATCTTGTCGCTTAAAACTACTCTTGAAAATAATGGTTTGAATTCAATTCGAATTTTACAAGCAGGTAGAGGGTACAGCGATGGGTACCATTATGGCCCTGTCTTATGCCATCGCAGGCATCTTCATGTTGCTCTTGAGAAACGCATTCTTGACTGCTCTGCACCAATTAAACCGCTTCGTTGGTGGGTTATCTATAGTTATGTGATTATTTTCATATGGACACATACAGAAAATTTCTTTCCTAAATAACACGCCAACCCACCATAAATTAACCCTCTGAGCATTTACCCTAGGAGATAAGGGGTTTTAATCAAAAATTTTTGGGATAGAGAGAAGGTTCGAGTGGACTATTTTATGTTAAAATGGTGGCGTAGATTCAAAAAAAGCAGTATATTGACCCGTTATCAAGGACATTTTGATATGGCATTTTTGACTAAAAAATCATATAAATTATATTTTTACTTTTGGGTGTTTTGACTAGCGTATTTATGTTTAGTGTGAAATAAGGGAGCTTGTATTGATGTAAAAAAGGGTCAATGATCATAATAAGCAGGTCTTATTGGCGGTTTGTGAGATTTTTAGGATGATTTTTAATCCCTTTTTGGCCAAAGAATCGCTAATTGTGACTCAAAAATTATATTTAATTTTGGGTTGCTCTGGCAAACGAATCTAATGTAAAAAGGTTCACTGATTTAAAAAAATAATCTTAAGTGACGTTAAATGAACACAATTTCGACAAGTTGGTCATTTGTGTTACCATTGAAAACATTTGTGTAAAAATATGAACAGTTTTGAAAAAGTCTTAAAAGTAAAACGTTTTCCTGATTGATTTTTAGCAATAACCGGTTTCCGATTTGTCCATGTTACGGGAACTGAAACCAGGTCGCCACTACAACCTCGTTCACTCTAGTTGGATCTTCCTGCGCTTTTGCTTTGCACTGCCATAAAAGTAGTTGGTGGACAACTGTTGGTTGTAACATTTGGATGCCTGCTGTGGAGTTCGTTGGATCCTGGGAGATAATTCCTCACCTTTAGCAGTTGTTGTATGTGGAGAAAGGATCAGATTCAAACAGGGTAGTATACTCTTCTTTATCACATTCTTAGAAAGGCATGGTATATAGTCCGTACTAAAGCCTTCTGGGTAGGATGGAATCTCCGCACAGTTTTTTCACTCTTTGGGCAAAATTGGTCATGTAAATGGGTTGGAGCATCCTCTTCACGTTCAGATCGAGGTTTATCAGTGAATCGCAGTTGCTTTCTTATAGTCAAAGCGATGCTTTAAAGGCACGTGCTCTGTATGCCTGCTTTGTATGGGAAAGATCAACCATGTAAAGAAGCTTGATTCGATGTTAAAGGTCTCCTGCCGGCTTGACACAGGATGTCTTCGTTCAACACCAATGGAGAACTTTACCCCCCTCGCAGGAAGTGGTCCACCAGACATCCGTCGCAGGGTAGCGAGCTGCAAGAGCGTAGCTGCCAAGTATCTAATGGGGAAGCACCCAGTCAGGACAGAGACCTGCTGCCAACCGCAGAGAGGTTCTTAAGCAAGTCCAACCTCTTGAAACAGTCTCTAAGGAGTTTAAGAAAGTCGCCTTTGTGGAAAGCAAGACGTGCTACAAACCAAATGTAGCATCAATTGGTATTGAACCTGAGCATCTTCCACCTGAACTGACTCCTCATGGGATGATTGCGATGCCTCAACAGAATAAGAACCAGAATCGGCCAATCTAAGGTTTCCTTGCAAAAGTGCGGGCTACATGGAAGCAGATCAGAACAATACTTGGATGTGGACAGCCACCACAGGACAAGGAAAATCTCTCGGTCTGCCCACAGTGGATGGAGCAACAATGCGCTGACAAGGGACTTGTGGATAAGTGAAGCACGCAGACTATGGCTGGATCATATTTGAGAACCAATGTGTGTGGATACGAGAAGAAGAAGAATATGGTGATGAACAACTGAAAACGTGATATTGTAATAGTCATGAATATTCACCACAAACATATTTGGCCAAATAACAAGGATATTTTAACACAAATGTTTTCAATGTTAACAAAATGAACAACAGTCAAAATTGTGTCAGTACAGTCAATAAGATGATGTTTTTAAATCACAGTACCCATTTTAATTAGATTTAGTTGGCCAGAGCACCAAAAGTAAAAAAAAAAAAAAAAAAAAAAATAAGCTCTTTTGGCCAAAAAAAGGTATTGAAAAATCACCTAAAACTCACAAAACCAAGCCAATAAGATGCTTTATTATGATCAGGGGACCCTTTTTACATAAAATTACGCTAGTCAAAACACCAAAAGTAAATATGAATTTTATATGATTTTATCAAAAAAACATGGCAATATCACAAAAATGTTCTTGTTTGTACGGTCAAAAAGACTGCTTTTTTTTTTTGGAAATCTACGGCCCCATTTTACTAAAATAAGCACTCAAACCTTCTGCCCAAAAAATTTTGATTCAAACCCACTTATCTCACTGGGTAATTTCCCAAACCATATTGCATTCCTTGAAATAAGTTTCAATTGATGCCAATGGTTTCTGCAATAAGATTCTATCGCTGTAAACCCACCCGATACCTACCATATCTCCTTACCTCCCAGCTGCCATCCTTAACATAATTGGTAGGCTATCCTTACAGCCCAAGATTCGCGTCTCAGACCGCATTTGTTTCATCTGATGCTTCCTTTCACACCGTTCTAATGAACTCGCCAACATTTTAAGAACCGTAAATACAAGAACAAAACTGTGTTCTCAATTTCCAAGTTGCTGCCATCCTCGTGAACAAACTCCTTGTCTATAAGAATAAAGAAAAAGCACAAGGTGCCCCTTGTTTGCCAACATAACTCATCCCCATCTTCAGACTATGCAACATTGTCCATGCATCAGTAATGCTTATTTTTCATTTGTCTCCAAATCCCCAAACCAACCCGTTTATTGCTTTCCGTCGCCCCTGCCAATTTGAGGGGGACCTTCTGCCTCGTCTTAACCCTCTGGTATTGTGGAACAGTCTAAGGCGCAATGCAAACCTTGTAAAGCTTGCAATTATATCCTCCTTTCACAGTGATATCACTAAAAAAACTTCAAAAATACTTCAAAACATTGACTGTAATACCACTCACATTATTTACCTCATCACTTGCAGCCGCTGTGGATCCATATGTAATCATACTAAAAATGGCCTTAAAACCAGACTTTATGTCCTTATCATACCATCAGAACAAAAAAGCCAAATATGTGGCCAATCCATTTAATTCCCCAACACAGGCACGGATGATCTTACATAGTCGGGCATTTGATTGATTCTAAGCAGGACTGTCACCCCTGGATTAATATTGAGAATGTCTCCTTTTGGTTTTGCGCCATTGCATTTTCTGATGCTATTTCTTTATCCCACACACATACATCCAACGCCAAAGTGGAAATAAAAAATCTTTTCAGAGGCAATGTATTTCAAATATGCGCGCTCGCAAACAAATTGTGATGTGGAAAATACAGTTACAGTTAAAAGAATATTCTTCCACGTATATAGCGGGATAATCCTTAAACAGTTTTAAAACGATTCAACAATTTACTTGAAAGCAGTTACTTAAGCTAGGGATATGAAACCATGTCGAGTCCACCCTTGTAACTTAGTCCAAATCACAGTATTGGCGTTTAACTTATCGTCTTACCCCATAAGAAATCACGTTTTTTGCGTGCACTCAAAAAGCAGATGAGGAGAAATAAAATTTGGGAAATAAGCAGCGATTTTTGATTACAATTTATCAGTGATTATAGTCTCTCTGTACTCCAAAGTGAATGATCCTTACGAATTTTGCCTAGTTCATCTCAATAGTGCCGCTGGTGTTTTATGTTGAAAAAAAAAAACAATACCTAATGTTTGGATTTTGTGCAATCAATCTCCATTTAATCCAATTTCATCTCTACGGTTATTCAGACACACCAATACACATACCATCAGTTTTTAGCAAGGGTCTCACTCCAAGAATAAATTAAAGTGAACTAAAGGGGGCCAGCCTTTGCGTACCCCTTTCTTTGAGGGTCACAATATGAGAAAACCACTTAATTGTGGTTTATACAACTTTGTGTATTTACAATAGAGTACATACCCATTTTGGAAGGAGGGAACCTAAAATTATAAGACTATAGTGCATTCATAATAAAATCACGGTTTTGATGCTGTCAAAGGCTTACTAAAAATCAAGAAAAAAGGACAGCACCAGGATATTTTGTTTCGGGGTAACGGAGAATACCTTCAATCACTCTGCGTTTGGATCAGCGATTGTATCTGTTGGCTAAAACCTTAGCAGCAATTTTGTAGCTCACGTTGAGAAGGGACATTGGGCACATTGTTGAGATCTTTTGGACTTCATTATCTATAAAAAGGAAGTGTGATACCATCCCTGCTGAGTTGTCGATAAATTCCCCATTTTTACACTATCGATGACCCTCTTACTGATCCCACAAAGCTTGATACGTTTCAACAGTGTTATAGTGACCTGCATTTTGTGATTAAAAATATTATTAATTCCAAGTTGATTTTCATTTTATTGGAGAAAAAGGGTTTCTCATGGAAAAGCACTTGTTTATATGGAATTTCCCCTTGAGCTATATTGAGATCAGACCAGTGTTATTTACTAGGATAGATTGTGCAGAGAAGTGAATGGGGAATTCCCCAGATGAAATTTAGAAAAACTGAGTCCAACTGGTTTAGCTTTGAGATCAAAAAATATTGCAAAATAGGTAATGGCCCCCTGAAGTTTTTCATTATGAGTGATGCATGCAGATGAGTAATCTTTATGTGAAATCTGATGACTAGGCTAGGTTATGTCTTGCATGATAGTGTAATGCCTATGTTTCAGGTATTAGGAAGGGGAATCTAGATGTGAGAGAGGTTAAATACTTGTCATTGGAAGGACTGACTCAGGCCAGCAGTTGTAACCAGGGGCTATACAGTATAGTTATAGCTAGTTTTAATAATACAATAATTGTAGATTGTGTTTACATAGTGCAGGATTAAAATATATTTGGATGCACCGGAGCTGTAGCTGTGTCTTTAAGCCAAAGAGCTCAGTTTTGGAATCAAAAGAGATTCCAGTTTGTGGTTCCTAAATGAGGACATTCGGCGGACAGAATGATGGTGGTTTAAAATACCAGCTTTGTTTACTTGGAATGTTAGTGTCGTCGGGGGCCTCAATTCACCTTGTCGTTCTTTAACTGCTGGACAAAAGTTATCTTCAGGATGAGAAGATTCCAATGGAATTTTAATGGGGTATATAAGTGGACTTTTTATACTACTGTCATTTTGGAGTCTTCAGGTGTGAGGACATATCAGCGTTGAACTGACGATTCTGTTAAATTGGGACACAGGAACTTAATAAGTATAAGATCTTAAATAATTGGGTGTATATTGTTTTGGGCACATATCAAATCTTAAACCAAACTGATTAAAATCATTAAATCTGGTGTTATGTTATAAAATTTAATCATTTGGACACCCAGGTCATTTATTTGTGTTTTGAATAGGATTCTGACCTTGACATCCATGAGACGTCATAAACAACAGTAAGGGTCATTAGAGTCAAGCGACTTTTTGCATTCATCAAGCGTAAACATCCCTTCACAACGTTGGCGTGAATCTCAGAGAGAGAAGAATAGTGAGATCATCAACAAAACGAATTATTTAATTGCTACGAACTTCCTTTTGTGGCGTGTTACACTTATAAAGCTTTTTCATATATTTAACTTGCTCGTAAGTACGTCGGTATTATCTTGGACTTCCTGACCATTTTCTGTAGAATAAATGGATACATTGCGATCCCGTTGTATTGATTTAGTGAATTTGGTGAAATGGTAACGTATTATTTTTTACCACAAAAGCCTATCAGGCCCTAGTCCTATATGACTGCGTGCGTGTTTGACTGAAAGAGCAAATGAGAAGCTGCTTCCATACGCTGCGAAATCAAGATCGTGTAGACAGATTTCTGGGTGGCGTGGCGTCTGATCCTTCTTGGCTCAAGCTGAATACCTGCTTCAACGTGGACGTATGTCGCGGACAGTGATGACGCTGATGAACGGTTCAGTCTTCCCATCAGGTAATGGCCAGAGTTGAAGAGTTGGCGTATATTACCTTTATGTCCTTGACAATGGTTCGGGAATGCCATATGCACGGAAGATGTCAAACATGCGACCTCGAAGAAGGCCTCGGAAACAAAAGAACACAAACTGTATTCCGGTCAACAGAGGGTATACCTACACTTGTATAGCATCTTGATATTTTGCTCCCCCATTGAGTGTGTGGAGAAAGGGTCCCCTCCCTGTAAGATGCCAAGAGGGCAAATCTACCCCAACATAATCAATGTAATTTTTATACATATTTGAAAGATACTTTTAAACTCAATCGAAAACCAGTATATAAGACCTTGACCTTTGCGAATGTTTGACCTTTAGCCTATTTTGTGGGACTCTTCATAGGAGGCATTTTACAGAACAGGGCAGCATAAGACGTTTTTATCCTTGTTACCACACGAACCATTTGAGCTATACTAACTTATTTGGGCTATTTTTAAAATTACCACTGTAGAAAGAAACTTTACCCCCCCCCCCCCCCCGTGGGAAATTGCCGACTGTTACAGATGGACATGTGGGCTAAAAAACCTTCTAAAATGTCCTTTGTAGTCAAATCAATCATCAAATCTTACTTGCCAAAGATTAATTAGTCACGGAAATTGAGGGCTTTTGACTTGAATAATTGTATCGGTGTCTAGAATTGACTGCAGACTCTGCTAAGGATCTTTACTTGGTGTTACACTGGACAGGACACTTCAAATGAAAGGATCCCACATTAGGGACATTGCACGGTCTGGTCTTTTGGAATTACAAGATTGGACGAATCAGAGAGAGGTATTTAGATAACTACCACAGAACGCTTGGTTATTTTTGGGTCACTATAGACTTAATAATTCTCTTGGGTGGTCTCCTTTCGTCAATT
>JAMKCH010036905.1:0-21801 GCA_023653785.1 Ophioderma brevispina
AGAAGGAACTCATAGATTTTCAAGGATGGCCAATTTAATTGTTAATTGTAGCATTTGGGCCTAATCTGTAAAACCCCGTAGGCAGCATGTACTTTGTGGAATCTGAGAGAGAAATATGGTAATGATGTTTTGATTTGTATGAGAAGAAGCAATTCATAAATTTTCAGAGATGACCCTTAATCGGCATACATCTGGACCATTGATCCCAAACTGTTAACACCCCTTATGTGGCATGCGGTCAGTGGTTCTTCTGACCAAATTTGGCTGAAATCGGCCCATGCGTTTTGCACTAGATAGCACTGGTAGAATTTAAGGAGGTGGCCCGGGGGAACTCCTATTTTCACTCAAGGACCCCATTGTTCAGAAAATACAGCAAATTTGTCACCCACAAAAACCCTATTTATGGTCAATTTGGCTCTCACCCAAAGACCACTAAGTTTTGCATGTGTACTAGCTGTCAATGATTTCCCCTGAGTTCAAAGTGACAGCCTTACACCTGTGTTCCACTTCATATGTGAGTGCTCCATCGGAAAAGAAGCATTGACAGAAGAAGAAAATTTACAACCACAATATGTTAGCTGGCTATACCAGCTAACATAAGAAATCGCACAAATACATGACCTAGCCGTGCTTGCACACGGCTAGGTAAAGGAGAAATCGCACAATACAGGACCTAGCCATGCTTCGCACAAGGCTAGGTAAATAAAAATAAGAATGGTATAAATCGAAACTATAGACATCTACAGTAGTACAAAATATGTTTATGTGGGATTTACAAATGTGATGCTTTAAGCTGAGATAGACTATTGTATTATAGTTACAGCGGATATCTGAAGGAAGACTGTTCCGTATTTGGTGATCTCATTTGGAAGTATGTTTGCCTGCAATTTAAGGTCCAAGGGTGGTTCATACAAGAGTTTTGTGGTTTACTTATGTACCTTAGAATGAACAAACTGAGTGCATTAAGTGAACTGAGAGGAAAAGTAACTTGTGGCAAGGACCTTTGTAAGCATTTAAAAATAAGCATTGGCATATTGGTTATACAACTGATCATTAAGTTTGTTCCACTGCAGTGTACACATCAAATCTTTAACAGGAGTTGTAATGTCAGTTGATAAAATTATACGAGCTAATCTATTTTGAAGAACTTGAAGTGTATTCATAAGATCGTTAGTACAGTTAGACCAGACAGGGCTGCAATAGTCAAAATGTGGCATGACAATTGAATTTGCCAAGCATAACAACAAGAATATCTTTGGGAATATAATATTTAAAGTTTCTTATAAAACCACAAACGTTAGAAACTACATGCAGACATTTGATTGATAAGATCACACCAGGACATCACGGATCAAACATTACACCAAGATATTTAAATGGTCAACCCCTTTCACTAGTATCAGTATTACAGTGCGAAGGAAACATTTGAAAATTTTGAGAACATAACATGTACCAAATACCATAAACTTGGTTTTCTTGGCATTCAAAGTGAGTTTGTTATCACAAACAATTTAGAAATTTTGATTAAGTTTGATTGAAGTTCAAATTCAAGAGTGTGTGGGTTGTCTGAAGTACAAAGGAAGTGTTGTATCTCAGCATACATATACATTACAGTAAACACTATTTGAAGATTGACAAAAATAATAAAAAGAAGAGGGCCAAGTATAGAGCCTTGGGGAATCCAATGTTTGATAGTTTGAAGTCAGAAAGAGTAGAATTAATGTGACTGCAGAGTTCTGTCACTGAGATAGGATCAAAACCATGTAAGTGCAGGACCAGTAATACCATTTTGTTAAAGTTAATGACGGAAAGGGCAAAGCCAGAAGGAAATTACAAAAGTATCTATCTTACGTGTATGTTTTGTCAGCTGTACTGAAGAACTTCAATTATCTCCATTCCAATGGTAACGCACCTTGTCACCAACAAGGGTCATACCGTGACCTTGTTTGTGATGGCAATGTACCTTTTATCACTCACTGGAACCACCGCAGCATTCCCACACAAGTGCAAATGCATTTAAAGGACAATTACTGCTGTATTTGTTATTGTACTTGGATCCCCAGAAACCAGCTTTTAAATATTACTTCCCCCAAAGGGTCTCCTCTTTAGCATTGCTGGTTTTCACATCCCCCCTCATGCTGATCAAAAGCTTTAATTGGCTATAACCTGTCATGTAACATAAAATTGTGTTTCTATTGGACCATTTAACTGGAAAAGAGAATGGATAAGGGATGAAAGTACTCAAAGAAATTGACCTCTCTCACTATTTACTGGTAAATCAACCCGCAAAATTTTCCTTCTCGAGAAGGAAAATAGCAGCGTCTCTTACCGGTAAACACCAATGGAAACAAACACTCCGTCCGCGCAAAGCCGCATTCTGTGAGGAAACGGAAATTGATAATACCGCTTGATTACGATCGACGATATGCCCTACGTGTGGGCATGTATACTAGAGAGATGAGGGCCATGATTCGGCGTGCCTCCGATCTTACGTACATGGATTGCATCAACCTATCGCTGGCTTTTACAACTCCATGTACCTTCGGCCTTTCTCTGACTTTCACAAACATTTACCCTGGTTCCCCTTCAAAAAAACCCCCGATCATTTGCCTTCTGTAATTTTGAGTTTTAATTTTTTGACTGTAAAATTGTCAAAATCGACATCAATCCAACTATCGCAGGTCCTGCCATATTTTTTGTTGAAAAATTCAACCCACAATGCTTTGCGTTCCCTCATGTACGACCTTTTGCCGGCAAAGTTTTATGTGAGTTGATCCTACAGCCACCAGGTAGTATTTACCGGGAAACAGCGCCATAGAACTGACACCGTTCATCCCTTTTCCTGCTCTTTCCCGTTAAGATTTACCGGTAAATGCCAGGATCTTCATAGAACACGCTTAAGATAATCAAAAATGGCACAAGGAGGTGTGACCCTGGTTTAAATTGTATATGTGTTTTACATTTATATTGTTATATTTTTAGGAATGAATGATGAATAAAACGAGAGAAAAGTGACCTTTTAACGGCACTTTTTTCTGACTTGGAAATCAGCTTCTCCCCTGGCAAATTGGGCGGATATTGGGCCCTGTTGTCGTGACTCACAGTGTTTCTCATTCTCACCCCAGGGCCCGCCATTGGCCGTTTCGCGTCAAAATGTTTGTTCTGCCACAAATGTCATCTGCCATCTCATACGTCTTCGGACTTAGCAGAAACAATGCAGAACTGGTTGCTGTGCGCCCACTGCATTATGAGGCCGTTGTTTTCCCCAAGCCTGTCAAGAGCTCGGTAATATTCCAACCGCAGATGCGCCAAACGGATTGTGAGGAATGAACGTGAAAATTGATTATGGCAATCGGCAGACTGTCACAGTCAGCGGCCTGGCCCGATCCGTGGCAAAACTAGTAACCACCGTGACGTCATTGCAAACTTTGGCCAAACTCTGTTTAAAAGTTCTCATTGTGGAGGCTACTTGGGTGAGTGATGTTTTCAATCTCCTCTCTCATCAGTGCACCAATTTTTTAACCAAATTCAATTAATGAACAACCACATTTTCCCGTCAAATTGATACCACATATAGTGCATGGCCTATAATTTAGGGCATGATCGCTTCCATGTCTTTTGTGGCATTTTGATCATGTCCTCAATATCATTTTTGTTTTTTTAAAGTCTGCCTTTTGTTGCTCTGTACGATGATATTGAAATAAACGTTTGATAAGATATGTTTTTTTTCTTTGTCTATATGTATGTAACTGAAGCATAATCACTTAGTACATTTGATAAATCAAATACTAATTTAGAAAAAAAGGTGTTTCATATCTTTGGGCCCCCGGTGATTTACCCGCAAGTATAATCAACCAAATCTTTTGATCTCAAAGACAAGGCCATATTTTTTCCAATTGATCCGGAAATTTCAGTCCTTCAAATCCATTTCTTTTCCCAGATAATGACAACCAAGGCGAACTCCGGTATTTACCGCGATGCGTAACTATTTGGGCGGGGGGGGGGGGTCCCCGCCGACTGTTGCGACCACTAACATGCTATAAATCCAATCTACAACACCCCTGCTGCCCCAATACCCCCCGCAACACCCCACCCCTCTCCACAACCTGCAACAACCCCACCCCCCTCCCCAACCCCCCGGCAAAAAACCACATCAACCACCCACCTCCCGTCCCCAACACCCCTGCACACCCCGTCCCCATCCCAACACCTCCTCCCTCCCCAAAATATTGCAACACCCCATCCCTGCAAAACTCCATCCCCTCTTACACCCCTCAACACCCCAAGAGCCCCTGCAACAACCACCCCTCCCCAACACCATGCAACAAAACACCCACCCCTCCCCCACACCATCAACCCCCAACACACAACACCCCCCCACCTCCTCCCCAAAACCATGCACAACCCCCACCCCCTCCCCAACACCATGCAACACACCTCCACACCATGGCAACAACCACCCAAAACCCCAACCCCTCCCAACCACCACCCTGCAACAAACATCCGCCCCAACGAAGTCCCGCACACCCCTCCCCAATACCCCTCCACAATACCCAACCCCCTCCCCAACACCACCCCCGCAACACCCCAACCCCACTACCTTTTATCAAGGCTTTGATTATTTTAATGTGTGTGCTCCGCCCCTCTCTGGACCGCTCAAATTGAGTTGTAATCAAAGCCCTTTCGCAAATATTTCCTTTTCTTTGTTACTTCATTGATTTTCGGGATATTTCTTCCGAAACTTTAGCGGTCGTTGATTGGTCATGATGTGGTCATCGTTCTCTTAAATAGTTTCCTAGAATACGAATTTATTGGAACTGATCAATAAACATTCAATTATTGGGTTTTGGTACCTCTTGCAACCACATCGAATACAGCCAGGATCCCTGCTACAGCTACTGGAAGGTAAAATTGCAAAACGTTTGCTCTGCGAAAACGGCCCGTTTAAAATCATGGGAAATACATGCATCGTTTGGTCACGTTTAGGAGCCCGGTGTCATGGTGTAGGATTATCGATCTAGCTCATCTACGTACTGTGCTGAGGATGCGATAGGGTATTTGAAGCTACGCTACGTGTACTGATGATACGTTTACTATAAATGTGAATTACAGTCATTGTGGAAATATGTTGTATTACCTCGTACACGTAGTTTCATTGCATCTTTCAGCATGCCATTGTTCGGCCGAAAGTTTAGCCTAATTGTGCAGTAATGTTGGAGGTGCCTTAATCACTATCCCTGGTAAGTTCCCAATGAAGTTCATGTCTAGACTAGGAGGTGCGTGTCCCCTAAATTCTCGGCGCGAATTTGTGAATTCAGTTCTGCTTCATTTTGGGATGTTCGCCACACAAAACCGCCACATTTGCGTGGCATAATGATACGCGGGTCAGGATTCCTCATTTTAATTTTAATGTTCAAAATCACTGCATGTCTGTGAATGCAATTTTGACTGGGTCACTGCAGTACGAATATTTTGATAAAATGACTGACGTAATGCCCAAGTCTAGTCTCATATTCAGTATGTTTGTGCAGGGAAGGTGATAAACTTTTATACTGGGGTCTTGTATTTCTGCAACGGGCTACAAGTATCTGGAAAATGTTGTCATCGATGAAATGGGTGGTGCTTCGGATGACGAACATACTTGATTGACACATGTGCATGCACAAGGAATACCAATTGGCGCAAAGACGCCATCGCTCGCTCGGCCGTCACGCCTTTCGGCGCTCGCGGCTCGCGGTTGATTGATAAAAATGCATGCGTCTTTAACAAAGACTACACCCAACACCGCCCCAACACCCCACTCCCTCCCCTATGGCATAGTAGTCTCATGTACGAAGGAATTTTGCCTATCCAACGTACCGTTATCAGAGATACAGCAATTACGCATATTTAATTAGCTCATTTGCGCACCTAAGCCGCATATATCACATACTTTCAAATTTCAAAAAAGAAGTCCCCCACGATCGGCTTTCATGCAGCGAAGGAATTTTAAGTATCCAATGTACCGTTTCAAAAGTATAGCAATTACGCTGATTTTTGCATATTAATTAGCTCATTTGCATACTCAATTTGCCTGAAATACACCCAAAATCTAAGCAGGTTGAGAACTCTTCAGCTTACTTCCTTCCACCAAGATACATCATTATACGCCGTACGGAACTCCAAAAAACTTGTACACAGGCCTTGCAGGAAAATTTTCATAAATTATGCAAATTAGTGCTTAATTAGCATATTGTATGCCCAAAATCTAATCAGGTCAAGAACTCATCAACCCGCTTCTTTCCACCAAGTTACATCACTGTCGCCCTTACGGAACTCCAGATAAATCGTATACAAGGTGGGTTAACATTTTTATCACGGACGGACGAATGAACGGACGAACGGACGCTGCTCATTTTATAGTCCCCGTTCCGAACTTGTGCGGCGGGGACAAAAAACTGCTTTAATGGTTAACCATCAGTATTAGCACAGTAGTGAATAGGGTTTTGAAATCTGCTTTATCCCTTCTACCATTAAAACTGTAATTTTGTTTTCAATTATCCTTAGCGGTGAGTTTATACAAATGTCAGGCTCTCATATCAAGTTGAGGACAAGATCAATATAAAATTGGAATAGTATACAAATATTTAATGATCATGAGGGATCTTGTGGAATCTATTGGCCCCCGAGGTGAACTGGAGGGCGTGGGGTACTATTTTCCCGAGACCGAAGGTCGAGGGAAAATAGTACCCCACGCCCTCCAGTTCACCAAGGGGACCAATAGATTCCAAAAAGATCCCGAATAAGATCATTAAATATTTTTATATCCTACATGAATATATTTTTTGTTCATTGATTGGTTAAAAGTGAAACTGAGCCTGAGGCTGAGGCCTACTTAACAAAAAATTGGCCTTGCCTGTACTGTACTCTGTAGGCTAGACTAGCCTAGGGCTAAGCTAGGCTAGGCTAGGCAAGAGCTTGAGCATTGACTGCCTTTTGGACAGAGGAAAGTCCCGCCCCACTACGAATAAAAACGTTTTTTGGCAAATAATGACGCTGAAGTCTGTACCGAATTTACTCCCCGGGAATTTACGCTGCATATGATATAGCATGTATAGCTCCACCTTTCTGTTTCCGTGGCACAGTCATGCAGTGATGCAGCGTTGAGATCATTCAGCGTTGTCCCCATTCCTGGCATTAAAATAAAAGCACGCGGAATCACCGGTGTTATTACACAACTCCTCGACACTGACAGAACACACTACTTATTTTTTGTTGTATTTTTGTTGTTATTTGTGGCAAACTGGCCGCAGCCATGTGTCGACGAAATAAGCCTCAGACAATGCGTCAAAGTTCCTTTTAGAGCAATAACTAATACGAACGTAAACACGTTGAGAATACAAGTCAGAGTTGTGCACTCTCATGCAGAACGTCACAGTCGTATCTAGTCGTATTGACCACAGCGAACGAACCCATAAAGGACCTGATAAACACGGGTATCGCGGTATAGAGTGGAAATGGCCGCCTATTTCCCGAGGGAAATAGGCGTCTATTTTCCCTGTGATCTCTCTCTTTCGCTTGCGCCTCTCTTTCTCGCACTAGTTAAACTTTGTTTTTGTTGGTCATTGACGCAAAACAAAAAACTTTACCAATCCATGACATGATATATTCATGATGGATTATCAACACGTTTAGAGTCGACACATGGTCAACATAAAGGATATCAACTCTTCCATCTGAGCTGGCAGTGTAGATTGTAGATCCATCCTCTGAAACAGACAGTGCTGTGATAAGCTTGTTGTGACCCTGTAATCAGATAAAGCTCATTTAATACTACATGAATCAAGAAAAAAATTGTGCAAGGATTGCAGATGACCTTTACCTTGATAATATCACTGAATCATAGATTTGTTGTTGTTTTAATAAAGCAAATCTAATATACTTCCAAATGTTGAAAAAATGAAAGAAATTGATTAAAAAATAAACCAGATATGACCAATTTTGTAAGCACACCTCTTTTTCCTCCATTCCAATGGGACTTATACAGTTAAGCAAGCTATTACGTTAATGTACGATATACGGGGCATAGCATTATGAAAGTAATAATGACCCATGTTATATTGTTTAATTAATCTATGAATAGCTGTAATTTCCTTTATTGATCTTCAAAAAGAATTTAATGTTCACACAAAATCTCACCCAAATAATCCTGATGTGTAAATGAAAAGTGTTTCAACACTACTACTGTAATCCAGGTATAGATACAAGCTATATGCCAATAAGGGACTAAACTCTTTGCAATTTCCTAAACAATGGGAAGATCTTGTTTTCTTGCTCTGCAACAGGTGAATTGGTGTTTGGATTTGTCATATCAGTTGGCACATTGGTGTAAATAAATTCATTGATTAATCCATAGTTGAAATAATCAAGAAAATGTAGCATTAAGTTGACAAAAGTATCATGATATTGTACATTCACACAAACACAAGTTTAATGTATGTAAATCCCATAGGAATGGAGCAAAAAGGGGTGTGCTTACAAAATTGGTCATATCTGGCTTATTTTTTAATCGATTTCTTTCATTTTTTTCAACATTTGGAAGTATATTAGATGTGTTTTATAAAAACAACAACAAATCTATCATATAGTGATTGCATTAAGGTCAAGATCATCTTTAATCCTTGCACAATTTTTTTTATTCATGTAGTATATTATTTTATCATACCATTAATACCACTAAGAGACTAAAGGATACTGCCTACAGGGTATATTTTCACATTGGGTAAGTGAGTGTGTATTCAGCGAGCAATCTTTGTACTACTATTGTAAAAAGAAATGTAAATGGTGCGCCCCCGCAGGCAGAGTGCCCATCTCTCCGTCTTTGGTTTTTGGCCCACACTCCATCATAGCCCACACTCCATCATATAATATTGTTGTGGGGGGGGGGGGAGTTCACAACTCCTCCTGCACAGCAAGTCTGTTTTACATTCCCAGCATATGCCGGTACCCATTTATACTCCTGGGTGGAGAGAGGCAAGCGAGGTTAAGTGCCTTGCTCAAGTGCACAACGCATGGTGACAGCGGGGCTGGAACCCACAACCTTATGCTTTTGAGGCGAACTGCACCACTACTATTGTACTACCCATTATATTAGGCTAGTGACTGCATACTTGATCACATTGGACATGAAAATTTGGCTTAATAATACTTTATAATATTTGTTTTAATAAAGAACATACAACAGGGGTACATCCAGCCCTGATTGGAGGGGGTGCCAAGAGAGAGGTAAACATGAGATGGGATCACTGCGGGGGGTGGTTACGGGAGGGGTCTCCCCCACAAAGCGTGGAAGTTCTGCATTTTTATCAAGTTTTATCCAGCATGTTCATATCACTTATTTTTAAGTGCACTGAAAAGAATTAATTGTTCAGGACAATAATTGATCAGGACTTTGAGTATAAAGATTTATATCAAAATTACCAGTGGGTGTAAACAGCTCGATGCCGAGGTATAGTGAAGTTTGATATGAGAGATGAGAAGGTCAAGCAAAGTGTAAGACAATTAAAAAATCATGTAGCAAGAGACCAAGAATCCTGAAAAAAATGATCGGGAAGCTGTATTGTTAAAAGTGTAACAATGCATTTGACGGCCGTCATAAAAAAATTACTAATTTGGTGCCGGTCGACAGAACCTGAAAGAAAGGTTCACAAGCAGCATCACTTTCCTTCAAAAAAAAATTCCGGCCTACTGGAAACAAAGTTTTTGGAATTATTAAATTGACCCCTATGCATTAGGTGCTACATTTAGGCAGAATATTTTATACAGAAAATGTCTGGCTAGGTCTCTAAAAACATACCAAAATTTAAGTCTTACCCCCAGGCTTCCAAAAAAAGGGACAGCAATCCCAAATAGGTCATCCGATTATGTGGTTAAACAATACGTTGATCCTTCACTGCACTAAAAAAGCTAGATGTTTTAACCAAAAGTGTACACCACATTTACAAGATATAATGACCCTAAGTGACCCCTGAATTGCCTTTGACCTCCTCGTTTGTTACCCCACATAAGACCCCTCATGTCGCTATGAGCTAAACAGTTTAACCAAAAGTGTATACCAAAAGTTTTACAGACAGACACACACACACACACACGAATCATACTGCCATAAGGTCTTTCCGATTATATCGGATGACCTAAAAATGAGATTTTCAAAAAAAAAAAAAAAAAAAAAACATCCAGGCCTACACATAAGCACATGTGGTGTATATCTAATTACTGACCTTGATGTCCAAAAAATGGTTCCCTGTTTCTTGGTAGAGACCTTACTAACAATGCATGCAAAGAGTCGCCAGACAACACAGTGAACCAAGAGTATTGACTATGATTTTAGTCTAACAAGAAATGTGTTACAAGTGTTACAAGTGTAACACTTTCTGTGCGTTTCTTGATAGTTATGCCCTGTTTCTTGCGTGTTAATGTATTCCAAGGGGGGTGAGTGTTTTGGGCCCTATAGACCTTTTGCTCAACTCCTCCATATAACTGTTTTGTTTTCATACTGTGGAGTAATGGGAAATAAAGTTTGATGAACATATTGATCTATCACCCAGCACTCTCTTATAGACTTACTTCGTAAGCCAAAAATCATGTAGCAAGAGACCAAGAATCCTGAAAAAAATGATCGGGAAGCTGTATCGTTAAAAGTGTAACAATGCATTTGACGGCCGTCATAAAAAAATTACTAATTTGGTGCCGGTCGACAGAACCTGAAAGAAAGGTTCACAAGCAGCATCACTTTCCTTCAAAAAAAAAATTCCGGCCTACTGGAAACAAAGTTTTTGGAATTATTAAATTGACCCCTATGCATTAGGTGCTACATTTAGGCAGAATATTTTATACAGAAAATGTCTGGCTAGGTCTCTAAAAACATACCAAAATTTAAGTCTTACCCCCAGGCTTCCAAAAAAAGGGACAGCAGTCCCAAATAGGTCATCCGATTATGTGGTTAAACAATACGTTGATCCTTCACTGCACTAAAAAAGCTAGATGTTTTAACCAAAAGTGTACACCACATTTACAAGATATAATGACCCTAAGTGACCCCTGAATTGCCTTTGACCTCCTCGTTTGTTACCCCACATAAGACCCCTCATGTCGCTATGAGCTAAACAGTTTAACCAAAAGTGTATACCAAAAGTTTTACAGACAGACACACACACACACACACGAATCATACTGCCATAAGGTCTTTCCGATTATATCGGATGACCTAAAAATGAGATTTTCAAAAAAAAAAAAAAAAAAAAAACATCCAGGCCTACACATAAGCACATGTGGTGTATATCTAATTACTGACCTTGATGTCCAAAAAATGGTTCCCTGTTTCTTGGTAGAGACCTTACTAACAATGCATGCAAAGAGTCGCCAGACAACACAGTGAACCAAGAGTATTGACTATGATTTTAGTCTAACAAGAAATGTGTTACAAGTGTTACAAGTGTAACACTTTCTGTGCGTTTCTTGATAGTTATGCCCTGTTTCTTGCGTGTTAATGTATTCCAAGGGGGGTGAGTGTTTTGGGCCCTATAGACCTTTTGCTCAACTCCTCCATATAACTGTTTTGTTTTCATACTGTGGAGTAATGGGAAATAAAGTTTGATGAACATATTGATCTATCACCCAGCACTCTCTTATAGACTTACTTCGTAAGCCAAAAATCATGTAGCAAGAGACCAAGAATCCTGAAAAAAATGATCGGGAAGCTGTATCGTTAAAAGTGTAACAATGCATTTGACGGCCGTCATAAAAAAATTACTAATTTGGTGCCGGTCGACAGAACCTGAAAGAAAGGTTCACAAGCAGCATCACTTTCCTTCAAAAAAAAAATTCCGGCCTACTGGAAACAAAGTTTTTGGAATTATTAAATTGACCCCTATGCATTAGGTGCTACATTTAGGCAGAATATTTTATACAGAAAATGTCTGGCTAGGTCTCTAAAAACATACCAAAATTTAAGTCTTACCCCCAGGCTTCCAAAAAAAGGGACAGCAGTCCCATCCGATTATGTGGTTAAACAATATGTTGATCCTTCACTTGTTACCCCACATAAGACCCCTCATGTCGCTATGAGCTAAACAGTTTAACCAAAAGTGTATACCAAAAGTTTTACAGACAGACACACACACACACACGAATCATACTGCCATAAGGTCTTTCCGATTATATCGGATGACCTAAAAATGAGATTTTCGTATCATCAGAACTTTCCCTAATGCAGAGCACATAAGAATAAGACCATTGCCATGTCAACTGACTCACACTAACTTTGGTTCAAGCAACTGATCACAATGACCACAACACATATCCTATGGCATATCATAATTTGGAACTGGTGCATGAGCCAAGGCTTGAACCAGTAACCAATGGTCACTAACATGCACTACATCAGCAAATTTGCAGATTGAAACGTTTTGATTTTTAATTTTCCATCTACAAACAGACAAAAATTACAACACAGCATCCTATGGATGGCAAAAATGCGCCGTACTACCTGTCCCAGGGCCGAGTTTTCGGCGGCTAAACCATCACCTCCATCAGGTTTCTAACAAAATCTGATGAGGAGGGTAGCTGGTTACCCTGGTAGAATGAAAAAGATCTACCTACAAGGGCATCAGCTCTGGAGAGCTAATGGTGGCCATCCAGCACATGCTGCTTTGAATGGTGGGCATGGTTGCCCAAAGGCTAGGCCCACCGCCGAAAACTGTGGATTGATGTCAGGAAGGGCATCTGGTCAATTTTCTTTTGCTCCAATAAATCCTCACACAGCAGTATTGCTGAGTGAGGTGTATCCGGCCACCCCTGTTAGCGGGGACAAAACTGAATTTAAAAACTTTGGTTTAACTAACTAACAATGAAAGCCTGATTTACGCTACCATTGTTTACTTCTTTTGAAACAAAGCAAACTTACCATGATGACCCGTTTGGGTGTGTCTGGATTGTTTTTGTCCAAGTAGTTGATAGCTCCTGACAAGGACACAGTGATGAGATGGTCCCCCTGCCACAGGCAGCCTAACTGTTGATCTGCAATCTCTTTACCCATCGTAAATATTCTGCACAACAATTAGCATTACAAAACAAGCTCAACTTTATTGCATATTTTACCATTTGCTCTAGGTAAGTTAAAGAGACATAGGTATTTCAGAAAAAATGCATCTCCACTTTTCTTTACTCTTTTTTTTTGGCATATTTTAGAAAGCTTATAGTCAGAAGGCAGTTGCTACTTCATGCTATGTGGCCAAAATTGATTTTTCAGATTAATAGGATTAAGGACATCACAGGGAATCACTTCCAACTTGTGAAATTGAGTGTGTCGTATTTCCACCTGAGGGCGCTATGGAAGTTTGTACAGGTGTCAAATGTCAAATTTATGATATTATTGTAAAAATCCTCACTAATGTGTTGCTTTAGTCATAAGGATTCAGAAAAGGTATAGTTTGCCCTATCTGGGATGGATCGTTCAGGAGTTATTAACAAAAACGTCAAAGGTCAATATTTTGGCCTACAGGGGGTCAATTATGCTTAAATTTTGATGAAAAATGGTCTCAAATTGATGCATTTATCAATCACATTCATATTCAGAACAGTTTGCCCTATCCAGGATTACTTCTTACCATGGTAACACCTTAATTTGGCCCAGCTCAATAGACATGGATTTACATTCGAGTGTTACCCTGGTAACGAGAGATCCTAGATAGGGCAAACTATTCCTTAATATGAATAGGTTTGGTTAAAGGATCAATTTGAGACCATTTTCATTCAAATTCATGCATTTTACCCCTGTAGACCTGAACGATCCATCCCAGATGTGAAACTATACCTTTTCTGAATACTTATGACTAAATGAACACATTAGTTAGTTTTTTTACCACAATATCATCAGTTTCACATGCAACCCTTGTACAAACTTCAATGGCGCCCTCAGGTGGAAATACAACACTGAATACTTCACAAGCTGGAAGCGATTCTTTGTGATATCCTTAAGCCTATGACACTGAAATGTCAATTTGGCCTAACTTATGAAGTTGTAATAAAACAGTGACAACCGCCCCCAAACTAGTTTGCGTTTCTTTGAATACCTACGTGTTGCACACATTGTCGTTGACATCCCATATTTTGGCCGACTTGTCCCCTGATGCTGTCAAAAGTTGGCTGCTGTCTGCACTCCAGCTCAACTGCAAAATACAACATTCAAAACTTAAAGCAATAACAGCACATTTTTTGAAGAGCGCCCCCAATTTTCAAATTTGACATTTTTGCACAGTTATGTTGATAATTGTCTAGGAAACTATACCTGCGAGAGAGAATGCTCAAAAATGCGTATTTATCATAATACAAGCGATTTTGTAATTAAAATTGGGATCCCAGATTGTACTTAACGCCAGAGGTGGAAATGCTAAGTTTATGTCTCTGTCCATGATGAAATAGTGTCGCCTCAAGAAATATAGTGTCACCTCTAACTTGACTTGCCTGAACCAATAAAAGAACTCATGGACGAGCGTAGACACATACATGGCGCTATTTCCCGGCTATTTCATATTGCAAGGCCGTTTCCAACAGCCGTTAAATTATTATCAGAGATCTCTGATATTAATTATTCTAATTACAAAATTCCTTCGTTTGCAACACATAGACATTTTCTAAATTAACCATTCATAGGTATAGTTTACTCTCTAGTTACCAATGCAACCGTATAAAAATCTCAAATTTTTTGGAAAATTGGGGGCGCTCTTCAAAAAATGTGCTATTATTGCTTTAATCCAGCAACTGAGTAAATTCAGACAAGTTCATTATTCCTGCTTGGACTAAAATTGACTGGGTGTTATGCATTACACATCTGGCTTTTTGGTTTTTAGGTTAAAGAACTACTTCATGATAAAAAAAAATATTTTAGCCACAATAAAATACACATCACATTCAGTTCTTCTGTAAAATTTTAAAATATTGATGTTTGTGTTGTGAGCAATTCCAATACAAGACTGGTAGACATATCTGTTATGTAATTTGGCAAAATTACTTCTTTATTAATCCATTCTTTTATGTAACCTGCTTTTGAAAGCACACTCCCACTGTGTGGCTTTTTTAAGTTGCAAACCGGCAGGGTCATTCCTAGAGGGTGTGTGGTGTTGCAACCCCCCCCCCCCCCCCCCCCCCCCCATTTACAGAATTCTACAGGCAAAGTTTGCCTTTGGTCAGTCAGGAAATTTGTTGACTTGTGGGCAAATGGTAATAAAAGTCCATTTCTTGATTCTAGCACCTTCTGTTTCATTCATAGTTCACTATATATCATGGAGAAAAGCTTATTCATTTTAGTTGATTCTGATCTTGCAGTTTTGTGTTATGTGCAATTGATTCCCAGTTTGTTTCCCATTGTTTCCCAGTGCTCTCATAGGCCACTGTCCTGTAATTTCTATCAATTAACTGACAGAAAATACAACATTGCAAATTTCTTACAGATACAACCGAATTTGCATGTTGGTACACATGGATTACTAAGGCTAACGATTCAGATGATATAAAAATCTCAACTTTTTGGGATAAGTTGGGAGGGACGAGGTTGTGATCACAAAATGTCCCGTTAATGTCGAAAAGATGTAGGTTGAACATTTGATTTTGAATGAAATAAAGGATTTTATTACTGATTTTAATTTAGTCAGAAGACATTACTTTTGATTTAGAGAAAAAAGGAATGGTTTTGGGACGAATTGAAACCAAAGCAATACCATTATTTTAAGTGGAAGAACGAGGCCATAGGCAGAGTTCTTCTATGCAAAATAATGGTGTCGCCGGAAGAAAGTTATGAGTGAAAATGTGCCCATTTTGGTCAACCAATATTAATTTTACACAGTACTCTATGGGCTTACAAAATCATGTTTTTAGCTCTCGCATCAAAATGGGTTGAAATATCGGCGCAAAACTTTACAGATGAGGTTTTGGAGTGAAGGCCAATTTATCAAGATGAAAACTTCATATCCTTAAATCGGGCCATCCCCCTTTAAGAATCAGAAAATTCAAGATTACCCCGAATTGGAAATTTGTTTGCAAATGAGTTTAGAGTATGGTAATTGGCATGGAAGACTGGCCTATGCATGGTTTTGTTTTCACTTATTAGCTGGTTATGACAAAGTCAGGTTCTAAAATAAATACTTTTACAGAGATGTAACAGAGGAGTAGTCCCACTTCCTGAAAATCCAAACTTTGAACCAACGCGAATGCCAAATTTTAGCATAGTATCCGGTGAAGCTTCGGGAAATGTATTTTCTCACATGATTTTAGGGTGCAAGACTCCTTCTCTAAAATAAATTGGTACTTCAAACCTTGGTTTATGATGCAGTTTTACCTTTATCATTAACACTTTGATCTCATAAATTGAAACAATATTTTTGTTTACATTTCCGGAATTTTTTAAATTTAAGGCCCAAAATCCGGAAACCTGGACATTTCCGGAAAAGTTAAATCTCTGCTTTTATTCTCTGGTCTCATTTCTCTTGCACTTGTCTTTTCTTTCAATACAACTTATTTTGCCGTGTGCCATCACAGTTTGTGAATAGGGGCATTAAGTAGAAAAATTTGACCTCTGGATGGCTATAAGATTGTTTTTAGGTATCAGTTGATTCAAAATATGCAAATAAGCTCGTTATCATAATGAAATATGCAAATACAGTCAAATGATAGAGTTCAACATGTTCTATCATTGAACCAAGTATCGATTAAAGGGATTTATTGGTATGAATCTATCGGCACATATATAATGAAATATCCCTAAATATGACGTACCAGATGGTTTTCATGGTCATTGGAGTATTCCTTGCGAAGACAACACCATTTTCATGCTTAACTTTCGAAGCAGTAGACGATTTAACAAAGCCGCCATGTTTATTATTCACGCTATCGTTTTGCCACAAGCCATGTTCAGTCTTTCACACCAATTGAAAGATGATCGGTGGTTAGTCAAGTTCTGGTCTGTATGAAAGACTATCGCATTTACTTTTAACCTTGAAATTAAAAACACAGCTTTAATTTAACGTTTTCCTTTAAAATATATAAATTTATCAAAAATGGCATACATTTGTGCCTAATTTTTATAAAACGAGCCTGGGATTCTTGAGAAATATAGTTTTTAAAATAAAATTAGGAAACTCTTCATCATACAAAGAAGCGCTACTCGGTACATTGAAAAGTATGTAGATTGCTGAACCGCGCATTAGTAGGTTTCGAACACTGATCTCTATACAATGGATTGGAAACCTGGGCTTCGTAATTGAGGCACTGACGGCCATATTGGTCATCCAAAAAGAGCCCAAGAAGGTGGTTAAGAGCAGGTCATTTATACAAATTTGTTCCCATTGAAATGTGGATAAGCGACATAACAGACTACAGAATCAAGCCAATTCATTGAGCTCATTGTATATGCGTGTATGGGATGGCATGTCTCTAAAACGTGCACCCGGGATACAACTTCTGTTAAACAGGTGTCTCTGGAATGCTTTTGTGTTCTGTAGACCAAGATATCCGTCTGTTGCTCCATTCATCTAATATACAATTACTGTTGTGTAGCCAATCCATTGTATAGAGATCAGTGGTTACAGTGCGACTGCGATAAAACTATAAATATTACGCGACCCCTTTTAAAATGTCCACGTTTTCAAGGATTGTTAGTGTTTAGGCCAACTAAAACCTTTGTTCATGTATACCTCGAATGTATTGGCGTACGCGATTGGTCAATACGCGTCACGTGACCATGTGTAAATTACCGTTTATACATGGCTGCCGATACGAACGCCGAAAGTGGTAAAAAATCATGCAATTTCAGACTGAATTTGATATGTAATGATTTAATTTTGTAAGTAATAGTTAGTAAAAAAGTACGGTATACATGAACGGGGTTCATTCATAGTATTTTGGGTATGAACATTGTTTATGCTCTCGGGCAAGCCCTCGGGCATAAACAAGCGTTCATACCCAAAATACTATGAATGAACCCCTAATTAATCAGAAAATGATATCTAAAATACCCCTCTTTACATTTTTCTCAAATCACTGAGGTTTTAAAAAGTGTAGTTTTTTGCAATAAAAATTTCTAAATGAACTTCGCTCCTATCCTTTGTGTGCTCAACGAAGTTCACAAGGATGAGGCTTGTGGCAAACTTGCTGAAGTCACGTGATATATTTTTGCTGGCTTCTGTTTCGGTATTGCATGCGGCGTTGTAAATATACCACAGGGAATAAACATGGTAGCTTCCATGATTGCTGTACAGTTGTGTACATTTGTCGGAATAAATCTGGATTTTTTTCGCAAGGAATACTCCAATGGCCATGAAAACATCTGGTACGTTTTATTTAGGGATATTTCGTTATATATGTGCCGATAGATTCATACCAATAAATCACTTTAAGCCCAAATTAAAGACACTATCAGTGATTTATCCAAAAGAGTCCAAATATTTGAAATTTGCAGAAATAGCTTAAAAGTGAAGGATATGCCTGTAGAATTCTCACAACTTACTTTTTCCAACTGAAGAATTGACAGAAAAGAAAATGGCAGTGTTCAAAGATGCGAATCTCCATTCAATTAAGTGTTGCAGTAAGTGTCCGTACAGACACTAATGACTAAAATATCTGATTTTGTCCTTATTAGGTTGCTTTTGGTCCTATCATTTTGTAAGGAATACTTGTTACAGACATGCAAAAATCTGATTTTTGATGATTTTTTAAATTTTCTGATTTAGCAAATCATTGATGGTGCCTTTAATTGGTCGAGCTATGAGTTGCAAAATTATTGAGCGAGACGTAGTTGAGCCCAAAATTTTAAAACTCATAGCGAGACCCAATAAATATTGGGCGAAAATTATCTTATTTTATCTTTATGTTTTGGATCCGATATTTTCCACACTTGGATCCATACATAGTATTCTTTCATGTAGTGAAGGATTTTTGCCTATCCAAAATACCATTTCAGAGATACAGCAATTATGCATATTTAATTAGCTCATTTGCATACCTAAGCCACACATATCTCGCACTTTCAAATTGCAAGAAAGATATGCACCATGATAGGCTTTCTTGCAGTGAAGGAATTTTGCGTATCCGATGTACCGTTTCAAAAATATAGCAATTACGCTGATTTTTGCTTATTATTTAGCTCATTTGCATATTTAATTTGCCCGAAATACACCCAAAATCTAAACAGGTCGAGAACTCTTCAAGCCACTTCCTTCCATCAAGTTACATCATTATACACCTTACGGAACTCCAGAAAACTTGTACACAAGCCTTGCGGGAAAATTTTCGTAAATTATGCAAATTAGATACTTAATTAGCATATTTTGAGCCTAAATCTAATCCGGTCAAGAACTTGTGGACCCGCTTCTTTCCACCAAGTTACATCATCGTAGCCCTTACAGAACTCCAGATAAATCGTACCCAAGCAGTCAACACGGACGGCGGACAGACAGACAGCATGACAGACAGACAGACGGACAGAAAAGTGATTACTAAGTCTCTGCTGAACAGTTCAGACGAGACAAAAAGATACACATCATACACTGATGAACCAGATCATCACCCATCCATGTATCAAACAAGATAAACTTACTGATTGCAACAACACACACAGAAAACGCATACTACAAGAGATATACTGATAAATTAGTTCATAAATTATACACATCATATGCTAATGAAAAAGTTCATCACCCATCCATGTATCAAGCAAAAAAGACATTTCAACAACTTCAATTAATGGCAATCAGCAATCACATCAGAACACGCAAACACAAGCTTTTTTTAGGCTTAACACACTATACTTATGCAAGTTATAATTATCTAACATAAACATGAAAAATACACTTTTCAGATATAATAATCTGAAAATAAACAATGCAGACAATAAACTAAACTAATTACAATGTGCTGACAATGAATACTCACTGCATAAATGCCCCCTTTGTGGGCTTTCTCCCCGTCACCTAGTTCATGCACCAGGCTGCCATCTTTGCCATTGTATATGCAAACCTGTAACATAAACACACACCAACAATCATGCTCATATTTCCCATTGTGATGTTTCCTTTACTGCAATTGTTTGTATTCTGCACCAAACACATTCAACTTTTAAGAGTGGCCCTTAGATAAGGGCCATTCTTCGGTCACATTTGTGACCTAAAACTGGTAAATTTTTACTTTCAACCCAATGATGTTTTGTCAATGTAACCAATCTGTTATTACTTTTACATTATTAATAACCTTCATTCCAAACCTTTACCAAAAATATTGTTTCTACTTTTGTTAGATTGGTTATTTTGTCATGGGGAGGAGGGCAAATAAAATTTGGTCACATGTGTGACCTTCTGATGGTCACATGACGGAACGTTTTTTTGCCCCCGTGACAAAATAACCAATCAAGATAAAATGAAAATATTATTTTTGGTTAGGTTTGGACTCAAGGTTATCAATAATGTAAAAAGTAATAACAGATTGGTTACGTTGACAAAACAGCATTGGGTTGAAAGTAAAAATTTACCGGTTTTAGGTCACAAACATGACCGAAGAATGGCCCTATGACATTATGTCATCTTTAATTACATAATGTGTCTGCAAGTTTTCACACTATCCATTCCTATACAGTCCTGAAGTAGACTACCGATGTGTGGTACATAGAAGTGACTGTTAGAAGCTTGGGTGTGGCTGAGAAAACGCCCTTGTTGTGCAGTGACCCATGCTTTCTGTGAAAGGCTTTAATAGGGTAGGCCTTACTAAGGCACATGTGCTAGACGTGTGATGTGGTGTAATATGCATGCAGTGCAAAAAGCTAGTCACTGATTGTTCATTATAATAGCTTGGATATTGAGTGCAGAATTAACAGCAGTCTTTTTGGTCTGGGAGGGGGTAGTTCGGCGGGAGTGGATGTAAGGAGAAATAGTAGGCATGAATAATATGTTACATAACGGTGCTAAAATGTACAAGAGTGTTTAGAAGCCTGTTTAATTTACAGGAACTATGCGACGGTCCAGGCCTCCGCCATGTAATTGTGTGTATCGGTTTATTCTTCAATATACCTAAGTGCGGTAATTTGTGGTTCTCCCGGGAGCCGTTAGGTAAAACGGGAACAAACATCACCAGACAAATACAGCAGAAGAGTCTGCAACAAATGTTTCTGGGCCACATTTGACCGGCTGATTCCAGATCTGAGATCAAGGGTTTTTGACATGTTCATCTGGTTCTAAGATTAAAAAAAGGTCTCGTTTTCTCTAATCTAAAACCATTTTGTATTTACATGAAAATGCCAAAAACTGTTCCAGGTCATTGTGAGGGCAACATTTATATTGATCCGATTGGTTCAAATTGTTCGTATAGGATGTTATTTACTTTATGTTAATCAGCTAACAGAGGCCAGAGTGCTGATCATTCATAGACCCCTGTAGCCTTACTATTTTCCTCCTTCATTATACACCCAATGTCAAGAAAATCACAACAAAACATTATTTTTAATTTTTTTAATTTTTTTAATTTTTTTAATTTTTTTGATATAAAATTGGATCGATTAAGCCCAAATTAATTGGTCGAGCTGAGTTGCAACAATATTGGGCGAGACGCAGTCGAGCCCAATATTTTAAAACTCATAGCGAGACCAATAATATTGGGCGTAATCATCCAATTTTATCATTATCATGTTTTGGATCCGATATTTTCACACACTTGGACTCCTCAAAACATGATAATGAGAGAAATCGGTGCATTACAATTTTTTTACCCCAGGGTGACCTTGAA
>JAMKCH010036906.1:0-14171 GCA_023653785.1 Ophioderma brevispina
ACACACTTTTGTGCCAGAGTTAGTTCCAATAATAATTGTAACTTATGGCATCATCTTTTAAAATTTGGACATAATATTTGGTGCCATGTAAGTTAAAACTGTTCTGTGGCCCCCCCCCCACCCCCCACCGTTCCCCCTCCCCAACCCCTTTAAGCCCGTCGCGTGAGATGTTTTGAGATGTATATGTCCTAAATAAAAAGAAAATCATTTTCTTTTTTGAAACATCGATTAGCATCTCGAGAGTCTGTAGAATAATTGTTTACCAATTTGGAACCGATGCTACAATTGTTCCCAAAAAAAGTTCATGTCACAGGTACACAGGCTGCCAAATTTTGTGCACCAGCCCAATGTATTACCAGATAGAATCTGTGGTTGAGTAATATATCCTCAAAACACCGAACAAAGGCAAATTGCGGTTGTTCTTCACCGTGTTACACACAAAATTACATACCTGATTTACATGCGTGATGACTTGTTCCCTTCCAACAGTCGCGTCATTATTACACCACAAATCACGTTACTACACAATTGTTAACTTTCACAACGTCACGAAGATTCAAAAAATTGAAAGGTCGAATTCGAAAAAAAAAAAGAAAGTAACTGGATCGTTCACTCAAGACTTGTTCGAAATATCTAACCGTAATGGACCCCATTTACGGTAGAATGGCATGTAGTGTTGTAGATGGCGCACGACACCTGCCTCATCAAACAAATTTGCATAACAGTACTAAAAACGCCTCCCTGACGGAATTTCCCGTCTAAACGCAACATTATGTTGTTATGTTGTACTCTACATTGTACAAACGTACGTATTGGCTTCTTGGACATTATTTCCTTTCATTCTTGGTGAATTCATTGAAAATTTGTAAGCATTCTGTTTTGGTGATTAAGGCAGCAATCCAACACGATGTCTGACACGTTCAATCGCATTCTGGCATTGTTTATATATAGAATTATATTTAATTAGGATTTTGGTGATCACACATTTTGCAGTGTTGTCATTCTGTTTGCTGCTCCAATGATCCTGTAGAAATGTACACTGGATTTAATAAGCGTGTTAGCCCATCATATTCATTTCCAACACTCAGTATTTTATCCCACCAACAATGGGTTAATTCAGATATTCGAACTTCAATTAAACACTTGAGTTGACCTGTGTTGACCCCTTCTTAGATTGATGAAATTGAAAATAACAATGGGCCATTCCATTGGTGCTAAACGGGTGTTTGTGAGCACACTTCGTTATTTTTGGTTCCGTGTGGGTTGCATAGGTTCAGGGGGGGGGCAAGAAATCCAAATTTCAGACGTCGCCATTGGTTTAACACGTAAAAGCGAATCTGACGAAAATTCTGATTTTTGTGTCCTCTGAACGAAGTTCATGGAGGGCCCATACTAGTCCAAATTGTGTTGTGTCCGTCCGTCCGTTATGTCGTCCGTATGACTCGGTAACTTTTTTAAAATGATCTGCAGGCTAAAGACTATCCCCGATTTACTTCAAACTTGATGAGGGATGATTAGAGGAGGTGCCGCAATATTATTTGTAGCTTTTGGCTTGCATTATTTGCATTTAATGAATTTAATTGCGGATTTGCAATTTTCAGCCATCGGTTAACCTTTTTTTGAAATGCTATGCTGGCTAAACGCTAATCCCGAGTTACTTCCACATTGGTAGGGTGTTGGTGATAAGTGAGGGCCAAAATATTATGTTGTAGCTTTTCTTTGCTGCTGCATTATTTGCATATTTAATTAGCGTTTTGGGCGGTCATAATGACAACCCTTCCCACGCAAGGCTTTGTGTGCAAGTTATCTGGAGGAGTTCGTAAGGCGTATCATGATGTAAACTGGTGGAAGGAAGAGGGTTAAAGAGTTCTCAACATGCCCTGATAGATGTTGGGCATATTGGGCGGAATTACATTTGCAAATGAGTTAATTGAATATGCAAAAAATCAGCGTACTCGCTATATTTTTGAAAAATGGTACAGCGGATTATGCAAATTTCTTCACTGCATTAAAGCATATCATGGTGCGAATCTTCTTTGCCATTTGAAAAGTTCCTGATACAGCCGCTTAGGTATGCAAATGAGCTAATTAAATATGCATAATTGCGGTATCGCTAAAATGGTACATCGGAAATGAAAAATTCCTTTGCACATGAAAAAACTATACCTACATCTTGTGTGTTGACTAATATGCGAGGGGGAAGGGTGTGGTGTTGGGGAGGGCGAGGCCGGGGTGGGGCAGGGGGAGGGGGGGGGAGGGTTGGGAGTGGAGGTGGGGGTGTTGGGGACCGGGGGGGTGGGGGGTGGGGGAGGGGGAAGGGTGGGGGTGTAGGAAGGGCGAGCGGTGGGGTGCGTCGGGAGGGGGTGGGGTGCGTCTGGAGGAGTCGGGTGGTGTGCATCTAGGTCCTTGGTGACCTTGGGCTGACTCAGTACCTTTGGCCATTCACACATCGGGGGGCATTTGTGCGGGGACTTGGGGTGGGTGGTGTGAAGGGGAGGGGTGGGTGGTCAGGGAGGGGGCGTCAGGGGGGGTGCGGCAGGGTGGGGGGGGGTGAACTTGCTGACCCCATGTGACCTTCGTGGCCCAATATGGACCTTGTGACCCCTAGGCGAACTTTGCACCATGTGACCTCAGTGCCCCATGTGACCTTTGTGACCTTTGTCAGCTTTGTGACCCCATGTGACTTTAATGACCCCATGTGACCTTTGTGACACCTGATGACCTTTGTGACCCCCATGTTGACTTTGGACCCGTGTGACCGTGGTGATTTCATGTCACCTTGGTGGACCTCATGTCACCTTTGACCCCTTTAACAAACTGCAATAGCAGACGACTCTACGGTTCCAACGGCCCGCGAGTATTTTTATACATTTCGGTTACTTTTTTAAAATGCCTGGTGGCTAAACACTATGCCCGATTTACTGCAAATCAAATAATGTTGTAGACACTTATCAGGCATTTGTTTTCTTCCTAATCATTTGCCAAACTCATCAAAAAGCAAGTGATCGCGAAACCAGGCGACACTTGTGGTTCGAGAACCGCCTGTTTATATGTTGTCAGGAATAGTTTCTAATCCAAAAAACGTTGGGGAGTTGAATATAAACTCCATTGAAGGGTTATTTCTGAATTTGTTTGTATTATAAACGAAACGAGGGAGAACGGTCGTCTTTAGGTCATGGGAACACTCATATGAGGACCCACATCAAAGCACCCAAAATTGGTTTGTGGTTTGCAAATCAGTATTGCTGTTGTAATTTCTTTTGGACATTTGGTGAGTTGCTATAATAAATGAGGCTTGGCAGCCATCCGCCCCTGTGTATCAATTGCCAACGATCACATACACGTCTAAAATGAGGGCGACATCCAGATTTTCTTGACGTTGTTTAAGAGAAGTCTGTTCCCCTGTGCGATAATAGAACAGTCCATCATATTGCATGATGGTATGGAAAAAACAAAGGCCAGAGGATTATGGTAATACCAATGGTAATACACGCCAGGTTACAATCCAACAACAAGCGACCCAGACATTCTACAAAGAGAGTATGCATTTGGCAACAAAAAAACCGGGATCGAATGCCAAAGAAGAGCACACCAACAGATATAGTCAAACTATTACAGGGTATGCTTACGGTATTAAAAAACTACTGACATTTGAGCACAAACAGGGGACAAACAGTGCGTCTAAAAAATGTTGAACCGCAACCACCGCCAGAAACATGTGCCGTTACCCACTCAATCTCACAGAGAGCAGGCGAAGCATATGCTATCTGCAGATTGAGTTTTCTCGAAACTCAAGGACATACTTAGTGTTTGTTGATAAACACGCTTAACACAATGACCGATCGTCATTTTACATTCAGTGACTATTTGAAAATCATTTTGGCGGTTAAACTCAATAAATTGGTGAAATATGGAAGTGTTATAATCATAAAAGGCACATGAATTTGTAAATGGTTAATACGCCATTAATTTATTAATTTCAATTTAAAAAAATGATTGATTAATAATAGATATGAACGAATTATTTTTATTCTGCATTTAGAGTTTGTTGAGCAGCCATTTGGTTTATAGCTTATTTACACGAGGCTCGATCACTGGTATGACGCAAGTAGGTATCCGATACACCTTGGAAATATCATGGGTCAAACCTGTAACGTGCGAAATGGCTATCCGTATATGGTGGTTACTGAACACGCGTGTGAATTTCGGGTATGTGCAATCACGAAACGGATTAGTCCCTTGTGTAAAAAGGAGTTTGAACGGACCTTTACTCACTTGATATATTTATACATGTGAATGTATATCAACATGGCCAGGTGCACCAACGAGTGGGAAAACTGCGTGGAAAATTTGGCGTTATGGAGATTGAGTCCAAGGTGGTATGTGTCATTATTTAATGAACATGTTAACCATGCATTTGGGCATATATTAAACGAAATGAATAACTAACTTTGAACGGGTTTTTAGAGCACGGATTTATATTTTGTAAATAAGGAAAAAGTAAAAACGGCGAAAGAGCAACCCAATTACCTTCGTCTGTGGTGAGGATTATATACTAACACAGATTCGATCTGTGTTACCCAATGTAGACACACAAGGTAAGTTTCACCTGAAAAACAAATTCATAATGTGAATTTTAAATCTGGAAAGTGGTTATCACATGATGCAGAAGACTCAAGACTGCTACAATGTAACGTTATTCCAAAATAATAATATTAAGCCATTTGCAGCTGCTAAGTTAGAGCAGAAGCTGTCTGTGTATCTTGCTTAAATGGCACGTTCAACATATACACAACTTTTCCATGACTAGATAGTCTAGTATAACAGCAGCCCAAAAAAAGTTGACTAATCTAGTCATGATCATAAGGACTATGCCAGAGTCTGCTAAAATAAAGCGGTACTCGACCAAAATTTGGCCACTCATGTTGCCAAGAAAGAGTGGCGCGAAGGAGTAGCCCCACTGTCCCAGTAATTCTATCCAAATTCCCAACAGAAGCGGACAGTGGTGTAGGCCTAGGTGGTGAAGTATGGTACTTACGAAAGCTACTCAAGCTGCTGAAACAATGACATCAAATTCTGTCGGTTTTGCAAAGTCCATCGGCGGAACTTTCCGTTTCAATAGCTGGCATCCCACAGGTAGAGGGAGACTCTCAGCATCCATATGTCCCACTATTTATTTTAGATCCATTGCATATCGAAAAAGAGCGTAAAACTTCTGAAAATGGCCGTATTTCAGTTGTAGATTTGTCCGATGATCAACATTGTGCTATTAGTTTGTTGGGGGATATGACGTCGAAGACCGGAAAAACGAAGTCTTCTTGCCGTACCGGCCCGCTCGCCTTATTGTGTTACACACGCGCACAAAAAAACTGTTATTGCGTGTTGGGAGGAGATTACAATCATGTGACTGAATATCAGGGACATTTCCGAAGCACGATATCACCACCATTTTGGTAAACAAAATGTGCATCGATGTTTGTGGTAGTGATTTGTGAATAGCTGACACCGGGATTTAAAATTTCGCCGATTTCTTCTTTGCAAGTAAGTGATCGTTGATAAACGAGTAGCAACTTGGTAAACAAGCCGTTATTAATCCCTGTGATTGAATCGGTAAGTGGAGCATATTTCTTGTAGAAATTCTTAATTTTTGTTGTCTCCTGTCACCCATGGTCACACGTTAGCTTTGTGGGTTCTGTGGACTATAGTGCCACATCTCAAAGTTGTTGACCGAGGGGCACAACCAGAGCTGTGGTCCATATTAGGTATGCTATCGTTCCTGCGGACCATGACCAACCGAGGTACCAATAGGCATCTCCTAGTGACAACATTACAAACTACTGAGGACTAGTGTACATAAGTGTCTACTATAGTCGCCATGAGTACTTGTTTGAAGCAAAAGCGTACGCAGCAGGCACTGGGTGTGCGACCAGTACAAAGGCGTATCACATGTAAGGGCGCTTGCACGGCAGGTCAATAGGTATCTTGGCCAGACCTGCCTCCATATCAGAACAACCCAAGCATGCAGAGAAAATACAAAGGAATCCCCTTGTAGAAATAGCTGGAAATGTTCAGGTGAACCAAGTGCAGGGACATTGTATTCTTCGATCTTGGCGATTGATCTGGAGGGCTAACAAAATCCATCAATATTTAATATACCTTCCGTGCACGGGCCCTATATTTTAATCATTGTTTTACGTGCGGTTGTCTACAGCAGTGTGACTTCACGGCACATGTACACACAGCAGATTGTTCGAAAAATAGTTCAAAACAATTATTACTCAGCCTATTCTGTCGGTCAGCGTGATGTCACAAATTGGAATTCTGCCGTCTGATTGGTCAATTACGGCTCTTCCCCAAGTTACTGCTGGCGTGAGGCTTGAATGGATTGAACTCAAACAAGATGCATTTTGCAGCAAAAATTCTGAAAATGACATTATTTAATCACCAATTATATACTGTGTATCTCAAAAAATATCTTGAGGATTAGATCAAGAATTTATATTAAAGGGGATGGCCCGATTTTTTAAGGATATGAAGTTTTCATCTTTATAGATGGTCTTCATTCTTCAGTCTTCATCCAAATCCCCATCTGTTAATAAATTTCGCGCCGATAATTTCATCCGTGTTGATGCGAAGAGGCAAAAACGTGATTTTGTAAGCCCCATAGAGTAACTGTGTAAAAATTAATATAGTCGACCAAATGGGGCACATTTTCGTCATAACTTCCTAACCAAACACCCTTTGGCTCTAAGATTGGAAAGAATTTAGTTATCTGCACAGGCTACGAATTCGGCAACGTTAAGGAAAACCGTATGTTTTAAAGGTGCCGAATTTAAGTGGCAGGTATAATTATCCCTAAGATTCACAGGGTAAATGAGAAACGAGTAGCTTCTTCTGATACCAAAATGTTGACCATTCCGGTTAAAAGGCTGGGGCTTTGGGGACGAGGCTATTTGCGATCGGTGGCCATGAACCTTTAAAAAGAGAAAAGCTTCCAGCACTCAGAGATGACCATAAGTTTCACTCCAGTTGCAGGGAGCGGGGAGTGTGTGTGCCAATTCAACAAACCGCGACCGACAGAATAATGGAACCAAGCATGCAGGCTATGAAGATGAGCATGACTATTCTTGCCCTTACCTTTGAATTACAGGCATTGTCTCGTTATCCAGCCAGCAATACAGTCATTGCAACAATGGTTAAAGTTTGTTCGAAATCTATTAAGAAATGTCCGATGTGTTGCATCCACTTCCACGATTTTAAGATAGTGAAAATCTCCTCTTCTGAAGACCAATTTCACCGCGGCACAATGCACAGCCACAACATGTCATACCAAATTCAGCCAAAAGGGGAGCGGTCTCATTGGCTGGAATTTTCCTTGGAGAAATTCAGCCAAAAGGAGCGACTCTCATTGGAGGAATTTATCCTAGGAGAAATTCAGTCAAAAGGAGCGATCCATGCTGGAATTTCTCCTAGGAGAAATTAAATCGCTCCTAGGAGAAATTATAGCCAATGAGAGCACTGCTTTGGGGCCTTAATTTTCTCTAGGTGAAATTCGTAATTCTCATAGCAGAAATTACATTTCTACTAGGTGAAATTCCAGCCAATGAGAGAGCTCCGTTTGGCTGAATTACTCCTAGGAGAATTGATTAATTTCTGCCTGGGATAAATAAAACACTATGGAGGCCCCCTGGGCGGCTCAGACTTAATTTCTCTAGGAGAAATTGCAATTTTTCTAGTAAAATTAAAATTTCACCTAGTAGAAATTCAATTTCTACTAGGAGAAAAATTATTCTCCAAGGAGAAATTAATTTCTCCTACGAGAAATTATAAATTTCTTCTGGGAGATCATATCCAATTAGATTTAATCTTTCAGAAATTAGATCTATAAGGAGCGCTGTCATTTGCTGGAATTTCTAGGTGGTGAAATTTAATTTCTCCTTAGGAGAAATTGAATTTCTCATGGAGAAAGAAATTCCGGTAGTTATGACTCGTATGGCCAATGATATGTTTTTTTTAAAGCATTGTACCATGGACATTTAAGGAAAACCGGGGGGGTTCAAGTGGTTTTGGGTAGGGACGTGTGGCCTCTGAGGGGGAGGTCTGGAAGTAGGACCAATCGATATACCATTTTTGTCAAAAAAGGACCCATAGCTATACCAGGTGGATTGCAAAATTGAGCCAAAAGTTAACAAAATTGCCCTTTTTCCTCCAATTTTGAACATTTTTTTTGCAAATCTGGACAATTTTGGCTTCAGTTGGACTAATTTTCCAACAATTTTAGAAAATTTTGGATTCCAATTGAGAAAATGTGACTAATTTTCCAATAAATTTGACCGGAAATTTTGAAAGAGAAAAGAGGAAAAACCCCCGACCAATGGTTATACCAAAATTTTATGAAAACGGGAGGGGTCATGAATAAAACCAGGAATGACTGAAAATGAGAACAATGTCTGTGGCACGTCCATGTATGGTCACTTGTTGTTGAGAACATCCCCCGGGTTAGGAAATATACATGGGGTAGAATGCCCGCAACACCTACAGGAAATTGGTGTACTGTTCGAGTATGTTTTGTATACTTGAGATCTTCGCGCCTATCCCATCTACTTCTGATGCCAAGCTAAATATATTTGTATTTAGAAAAAAAATGGAACAAAATCCAAGTAACTTTAGTTGTTGCGTTACAGTTCACTGTAAAAAAACATTGTTTAAAACGTGGTGCGAAGTAGAAGTGTGTTGATGGTAATAAGCATGTCAAATCTCTAAACACTAGGCGTCAAATGCCTAAAACACCTTAACCGAACAAATGATTTATTTGTTCGATTTAAACTTTTTAAAATGTTTAAGCATAAGGCAAATGGTATTTTAATTTCACTGTTTTACAGTGAACTGATAGTGACGGAAATCATTGTTGAAGATGGCCGTCCTCACTTGGGAGACAGTGACTATGTATACAAATATTGCTTCTCCTATGAGGGACATAGTCAAAATTATTGACCCGAGGTGATCTCGAGCCGTACTTTTCCCGAAGCGGAAGCTGAGGGAAAATGGTACGGTCTCGAGATCACCGAGGGTCAATAGAGTTGACTATGGCCGCAATTAATAAAGGGAAGTTAATATTTGGTTGTATACCCCTCATAGATAGATCATTTCTGCTGCATAACAAGACTACAGTAGGGCAGAGAGAAAAAATACTATACGGTCAAAGAGGTACTATACCGGTCCAAAAAAGTACTATATCCGGTCCAAAAAAAATTTTACTATACCGGTTCCAAAAAGTTACTATACCAGGAAGGAGGAAAGTTACTATACCGGGCAAAAAAGGTACTGTACGCGTTTTATGCGAAAATAGTGAAACTGACCATGTCATTGTGACGTCATTGTAAACAATCAGTGAAAGGATCATCTATGAGGTATATAATTCAATAATTTAATTGATATCGTGATTATTTGGAAGTATTTTAATATTGTTCACTCAAAAAAAATGTGTTGTTAAGTAAATGTAACACGGCTTTAACCGTTATCACCAAGAGATTTCACATAGTGAAGACGGGTAAGGATCCCGAATTGAATTTTGACTTGACCTGTCCCATACGTCAATTCCGCACTTCTTACCAACAGGCGCGGCATTTCTGTACCCGATTGAAAATTAAAAAGGTACTAGTATAAACTCAAATACCAGTATAGGGCATTATGTCATTGTATTTGTTGTGATAATCAATCTAAAACTGTGCGTAGTATTTGACAACTTTTTTTTTCCATCGAAGATGGTTTAAAATCGGAATAGATAAAACCATACATGCAAGTACCCTAGATATGTGTAGCAAGCAAATGAATGGCAGGAATATACACAGTCACGCACCAGAGTTGGGTAGTTTTCTCATGTAGCAGTGCAAAGTCCCTTGGTTCCAATTATTTTTTAAGAATTAGGAATGGGAGATGCTACTAGACATTTCATTTACATTGCCTAAGCAGCTAGAAACAAAACTTTTGATTGGATGATAGAGCACCCATCACAGTGGATAACTTCTCCAGTTCATTGACATGTAATGGAGGATATGATCCATGGTTTTGAGAGCTACCATTATGTGTGCAAATCAAATTTATGCCCAGATAGCACACACTATGAGTTACATTGTCATCAACCAAGGGACAGTTCAGGGGGGTGTACTTGTACATGCATGGAAATGAACTGATCTTGTGTATTCTAGGTATCATAAATAACTCACAACACTCAGGGGTGTTTTTCTAATACACTGTGATGAAAAGCATTGAACTGTTGCACAGGAGTTGATACTTCATTGCCTATAGTGTCAAGACATTGTTTGAAATGGTTCCTGTAGGTGAATTTTGTAATCTCGGTGCAATGACTGTGGTTAAAATATTTAGAATCTATTTGATAACAGGGGCACTCACCTATGAATGGATATGGCTGCTATAAAGGATGGCATTTTCAAACCGTGTGGTATTTCAAAAATTAAAGGTTGACGCATATAGAGTATGGTTGATTGCCTGAAATATATACTATGGTTATATTAGCTCTCTAATACACAAGAGGGTTTCCTTGATATCTGAGATTTACCTAACATATAGTATAACTCTCGCTAAGCGATGTTGTCTTTTTAAAAAGACTATTCTTGTTTCTTATAGTAAAACGGTAAAATGTATATCTTAATACTACTTTTATTACTACATGCTATCCATCAATGAGATAAGTAAATATCCCCCCCAAAAAAAAATGTTAGTTTTAACCCCCCACGGTAAGAAGTATAGTAAGGAATGTTAAAAAAAATGTGTAATTATTGCTAAACATGAATTTTTTACAAGGCACATCAAGATTTGTTATCTTTTAACTTATCAGACAAAAATTGGAAAAACAAACTTGTTTTATCATTATGTTTTCGTTGTTTCTTAACTGTGCATATAGAAGTCACGCTATACAGTATTTACAAATTGAAATACTTAGAAGCGTGTTGATTGAATCTGTACATAAGATAAAAGTTTAGCTGACAAATGTTTCTTAGTACATACAATATTTTTCTAGGAAATAAATCAGAAGACAGATGAGTTAGTCTTAATTTTTTGGACCGAACCCTTTTCCTGCCAGAATTAGAAAAGGCGACCTGAAATATTGAGAGGTTTGGCTCCAACTGTCTTCAGGACCGATAACAGGGATAACGTTTTTACAATACGAACCCACCTTTGTCCCTCCAGCCACGATACGAAATGATTTTCGTTAAATGGACTTCGTTGATATTTTGTTTTGTTGTATGAATTGGCTTCCTTGAACATTAATGAAACAGCCCCATCATATCAGTATGAAGGATTTACAGGCAAATTGATACGAGTCTGATGTGCATTTTCTTTCCCATTCAGTTGTGTAAACCAAGCCATGGAATAATCCCCTTCTGGAGTGGTTGTTTTTATTACAAAATACCTGATTAAACACAAGCTGTTTTAGGCTTTTGTTTCAGGTGAAGAAACGCTGATAAAAGCAATAATAACACCCAAAAACGTCTGTTGGACCAATTTACGGCGCCCTAATATGCAAAATATGTCGGTTGTTCTGAAGGCAATGAACATTTCCAATTACTGTAGGTGGTTAATATCTTATATTTCCAGTGTGTGATGGCCCTAAAATTTCTTAGTATTAATACTGTTATTCATATTTGAAAATGAACTTTTTCTTTATTTAACGACATCCGTCTTCTTTAGTCTGCATATAATATAAATGACAACGACATAACTGTAGCTGAATGAATGTTGACTGTTTTCTATTAAGGCGGCAAATTTAAATCCTAGACAACAAAGCAATGTTACATCACACCATGTGTTCCCAGTTGTTGGGGCCGGATGCCGCTGCTGCGTTGTCAAAGTCAAATAGGCTTCTTTCTTGACACGTACGAATTATGATGACAATGGTGGTTAATTTTTGGAGATCACAGTGGTATCTGAAGAAACACAGGACTGCATTGTCGAATGGCTTATAATGAAAGAGTATTTTATTTCAACAAATACAAGCCAACTATATTATTGTAACGAACTTCAGTAGTTTTGTTGATACCGTACTGTCACTGCTGTGATAGGCGTAGATGGTCAGAAAATGGATTGCAGTCGAAAATGTCCAGTGGTTATGGATTGTGGACGATGAAATAATCAACAAAAAGGGGGAGTTCAAGTTGTTATTAAGAAAATGAAAAGTTGCATAATTGATTCAACATTACGCCATGAAAACCATTTAATCCACACTCCAAGCATGTGTGATTAGATACAGCAACACTGCCTTCAAAATGCAACCAACAAAACAACGATACAGTTATTTATATTGTTGATACAACCCCGACATAACATAGATGGTAATCGCAAAATCATGCATATTTTATGTTAATTTAGGTCATACACCCTAACCACTGATGCAAAAACGTGTAAAAACTTTTCCAACACCTTATATATGAACATAATTTAAAGCCAGAAATCCTAATATGTACTCCCCCAAATTTGGGTTTTTGCTTAACGGCGCGACTTTCGGCTTTAGATCTGCGCTCTAATAGCCCAAGTATAGTCAGCTATGTGACGAGCACTCCTCTTGGACCAGTCCAAGCCTCCTTTCAGTTTTTTTACAATGCTGGAAATGTTTGGGGTCCGTATTAGAAAGGTGCCTGTTTTTAATACCACCAAAAGATGGATAGGGCTGCTTTTTTCTTCTGATTTACGTACCCCTAGATCGAAATATATTCACTGCCATCTTTAAAACAAGCCTGAATGTATGCCATATATTCTTTTTTGGAGCTCCCAAAATGTCACGCTGGTTCTTATTTCAACAATTTACATTTTAAGTTCATTTAGCAACAAATAGGCCTCCTTGCACTCGGCAAGCATTGGACGCCTAGATGTGTGTAAGCCCTTTTAGGAGTTTAAACTTGAATATCCGCGCCCGTATATAAATGTCTATCTGTAATGAAAATTATAATGAACGATTTACATAAAACAATGGCGGACAGTTTGCATGGGCAGAACCCGCAAGCCGGTGCAGCTTTTCGGGGGGCTAAACCTACCTCATCCTAGTCATGGGGGACTATCCCCTTCATCAAGGTGATTATGGTAAAATTAATCACCAGTTGGGGTGCAACGAACGGAAAATCCGATGATGGAGCTCATGGACGACTGTGAGATTCGGCCTTTCTTGTAATTTCCCCTGGACAAGAATTTACCCCTGCTATATTTGGGAAGCTGGTCCCGGTGTAAAGAAACTTAGTGTCCCCCAGGAGAGAGTGTCCTACCTAACCATAATGCAACAGAACGGAATAAACGTGACCTGTATACCAGGCCATTTGGGGGTACAGTGCTGAAACAATGAAGCAATAGAGCACATCAATGGAGACCACAATAACAGATGTGTGGTAGGACACCATCACCACACACGGACCCCTGTTTATATGACACCGGCTGCGATGGTTCTCGATGTATGTTTGCTGATAAGGAAAGCGCTGATCCTGATCCTGCTGCAATCCCTTGAAAATGATGCTAAATGGTTTATGGTATCGTTTGGCCACAGTGGTCAGCGGCCATTTGTGAAAGCGCTTAGAGGCCAAATTCATAAGGCGCTATATAATCCTCTGCTATTATTATTATTATTTAGGGCTGGGCATCAACACTTGAGGGGCTCTGATAGGCGATTTAATAATTTTTGTTAATCATATCATTTAAATTGTCTAAAATCGTCGATCGATTTTCTTATTCTATTCTTACTTAAGGTAGCTTATCATTTAATGATTTGTTTTTGTCTTTTTATTTTTGTCTATTTTTTTCGGTGTTTTCATTTATTTCCTGTTCATTAGGGACTGGTCATAAAGCTTGGAGGGGGCCATTAATGCGATTTATAGTCCACCGTTTTAATATTTGGTAAATCTGTCAATCATCTCTTGCTCTCTAATATTTGTCTATTAAATGTCCCTATCGTTTATATATCGTTTGTCTCCGTATATTTTCTGATTCTTTAGCCGTAACATACGGCTAAGGTCAAGCCTGGGTTCTTTCTTTACTTCTTATCCAACCGACTTCGAAATGTATAAAGCCAATTAAACGCTTGGGTCGATTTGAACTAAATCTGTCAGGAGTACCTTGATCAACTGCATTTGGGCTTGTACAAGTGGTCATCTTGTGGTCCGTAGCCA
>JAMKCH010036907.1:0-12970 GCA_023653785.1 Ophioderma brevispina
AAAGGATTTCACTATGTACTCTTGCATAGGAGAACCTTGCCGCCATACACCCCCATTTTGGTTGTACTGATACTAAGGAGGTACGATGGACAGCATACAAAGCCGAATTTGCAACTAACCGGCCTGCGGCAAAAAGTTTGGACACGCCTATGTGCAAGGGTACCAAAATGTTTACGCAACAAGAAATTTAGAATTACCCTCATTAACGGCACTAACAGTGAATCACTAAAATTCGAAAAAGAAAACAACCAAAAACATGTTTTGCATGCCTGAAATGATACTGTAGGTACCCCAACACCTTAAAAAGACCAAAAGCAACCTAATCAGGACAGAAACTAAAAAATTATCAGTCCTGCATGCATGCCCTTAAACACATTTAATGGACTCGAGATTTATATCAGAACACTGCCCATAGCTTTTCCATAAAGTACAATTGCAAACAATTTTTTAAGAAGTTCTGCGATTTGCCCACCACGTTTTACATATGCCTGAGAATTTTAAATATGTTTTAAAAAGTTTGGTACAAACTTTTAAGGGTGCCTTTAAAGGGACATGCCCTTTGACTGCACGTATTATTGATACATGATTTTGAGAACATTGGGTTAAATGCAATCAACTGTTTGAAAGCACCATACCAAGTCATAACCGAACCATATCTGCAAATTGCAAATCAAGCTCTTGTATACTAGAAGGAGCATAACAATAAACTTACAATTTTTTTTTTTTTTTTTGCCAAGAATGTTGACCCCACTACTTAAAACCTTTCATTAATATAATGTTCCTGGCTCATTGTGCTGTTCAAATCTCTAACTCCAATTCTGATAGATGCTCCTGCAGAACGTAACGCAATACCATCTGGACCCTGCAAAAGTTTATTGTGATTATTGAGCATTTTCAGGTGAGGTAGGTGGAGATGAGATACTGGAGTATGTGGACCACACAAAGCACATTATTTATATACCAGCCAGCATACAGGTTGACACTTGGAGTAGCCCATGGCATTATAGAACCAAACGCAAAGTCTTTTATTGTAAACTAATCAGGGTTGGCCGGTATTTCCCACCCTGGGAAATACGGGGCGGTAAATACCGGTATTACCGGTAAATACCACCGGCATATTTTGGCCAAAACGGGACTACTCCAAAAGTGACATTTTCAAAACTTAATTTATTTAAAATACCATGGAAAAAACTAACAAACACAGATAAGCGCTTTCATGCAGTAAATGTACCAGCGGGGGGGGGTTGATGGTGTTTTCATTTTATCACTAACTTAGCTATTGGACTCAAGTGTTTGATCTGTAGATTCTTGCACATTTCAATTTAATCCACATTTCTCTCAAACAAGTAAACATCAAATGACTATACATGTTTGAGGCTAATTAGGGGGAGCCGAGTAGCGCAGCGGTTCTGCCCTCGTTACACCATGAGGTCCCAGGTTATCCCAGGGCGGGAATGAGGCTTAGTGTAATTGGTTTCCGTCCAAGCTCGCTCTCGCAGGTTTTCTTCGGGTGCTCCGGTTTCCTCCAGCTTCAAAAACTGGACGTCTTCCCTCCTGTCCTAGTTAACAATGAGGTGGTTCGGTCGTTGTGTAAATGTTGCAATTGGCGCGGTATTAGCTGCTGCCTCGTAAAGTTGCATTGTTTCTGTGGAAGCGCTGTGTTCTGTGTAGAGCGCTATATTAAATGCTTAATATTCATTAAATAGCCACAGAGAGAAATATTACAAAATTGGCCCAGGTAAATAAATTAACTTTGCCAGCAGACAGTGAAGTGTACACGTATGTAAATGTATGCTAAATCACAAGTACAAGTTAAGATGCACAAGTTAAAAACTGCTGGAGCAGAATCTCCTTCATTGCCTGGGCAGTTTATTCTAAATTCTATCATTCATTTCTTAATTTTATATGTCCGTTTCATAAGAACACAGACACATCTTTGTCCAGGCCTCATTTATGCGAACTAGGGAGCCCTGCACAAATTACTTGCATGATATATCAAAAACGAGGCCTCAGGTAACAAGGAGCTAAACATAGTGGCTCCTGAAGTTGGTGAGGAAATCTGTGAGGAGCTCTGGAGCTCTCAAAAATGAATGTTGATTGTCACACCCAGGGTAGCCCTCATCTGATAGTCTAGTGATACTTACTTGTTAATTACTATACTTTGTGATGGTTTATATAATCATAGTGGAGTGAGTTGAATTTGAATTAAACCCTACAAACATACCCAGAGAATACCACAACAGTAAACCTAGAAATATGGTTATGTGAGGTTAACCCATGCATGAGGTGTTCAAATGTACGTACATACCATAGTATTTCCCGGGTATCGATCAGGTATTTCCCAGTATTTCACAGTATTTCCCACTATTTCCCGCCCTAGTGGGAATATAGTATTTCCCGGGAAATTGCCAACCCTGAAACTAATACGTATATAGCTAAACCGCACAACTGTGCCTCATTGATGGGATTCTCAGGCATATACCCTACTCCTAAGCCACACCATATCACATAGGGCTTTTTTTTTGAGATATGATGCCTCTACCATAATAGACTGACTCTAATGCCTGCGTGAAGCACCACAGTTTACCTGACTGAAGCGTCCGAAATTCAAGACGATAACTAGTTGAATAAGATCTTCAATTGTTAGAGCAGAAGTCTGTACAGGCCTAAGCCACATGTTCCAGGGCTATACTTGGAAGGGGGCATTACTTTTGCCAGAGATCAATGAGATTTTAAACATAGAGCCAAAACAACCCGCGGCGAAGCATTGAAATTTGGAATAGGAATGTATCTGCGGGTTCCCGTAGTGGAGACCTCACCCCTACATCATTGTCCATTAGCCTGAATGATAGCATTGACGGCGATCACCCCAATGATGTAGTTAATTCAACATAGCGCTGTGATGCGCTTAGTATGTTTTTGGAGGGGGTTGACAGTGTGGCGAAGATGACGTAAACTTAGCTGGTTGGATGAGCGTCCTCACCCAGCCAACATCTGGATGTGCGTTGTCTTGATTCACAGACTTTTCAACCTATGCTGTATGGAAGGAAACAGAAACAAAAACGCAGCAGCACGAACAGGTATGATTACTCTGGGATTTACCAAGGATGTATTAAAATGTAATCCCAATGTACGATATGCTAATCCCCGAAACCCAGAAGCATGCCCATGGAATCTAACGCCCAAATTTTTAGTATCTGAAGGACCGCTACCAATTTTTGTTTTTGTTTTTGGTTTATGTGAAAAACTTAGGGCTAAAGAAAGTTTGGTTGAAAGTTATGGCCGAAAATGCCATAATTGGCGACCCTATTATATTACCCAGCACCTACATGTATGGCAAAGAGGCCAACCTATTAAGATGAAAAACTGCATACTAAAGCAGGCCACCCTACTTTTTAATACTATACAAAAACATTACTGCAATAACACCAATTGTATGTGAATGCTACATACCGTGCGGCTCAATATTAAAAATAAACAGAAAGCAAGGAGGCAAAATGCACAAAGTAGCATGAAGGATAGATGCTCCACGTAAACCATGCCCTGGTGCACTCCCCCCCTTTTTTGTAAAATAAATTAACAAATTTGGGGAAAAAAAAAACCATTTGTTAAAGCATAATCACAGACTACAATAATGTTGAAAACAAAGCATATGCACAGATATAAGATGATACCCCACACTATTCTGCAGAACCCCCATTTCCCATACATTATGCAACACATCTTCCATTATGTTGTGAATTATTAACGATGAAAATTTATTTTATTATTATTGATTTTTATTTATTAGGATTAATATAAATATATAGTTATAAATACCCAATTATTATTTAAACCAGTGCCCAACACAGGCACAACCACACAGTTCCCAGAAATATTGACGGCCTGATGGCCTAACCCCGTACCTACAGGCCAGGATTTGACCAAACCGCAAACCCTGCATGGACCACTATTACTTCATATTCTATTTATTTAATTAGCCAATACCAATGCAACATAACTTCAGTACGGTATAGCACTTACATGGCGTACCTATTCCCCACATCCGCGAATCGGACTACGGACTGAACTAGCAGCACATGTTCTACCCAAAAATGCTGTGTGAAAATTGCCCTAAGACTGACCTTGTGCCCAGACAGGGGCGACACGAATCCCAGAGGCACAGGCCAGCAGGGACACCTCGGAGCACAGAAGACGGTTTTCTGATCAAAACGCCTGGACTGGTGAGCTATAGGACATAACTGAGTTTAGGCATTTTTTTTTTTTTTAAATTTATTTACTGTGCCTCACATGGCAACACAGAACATAACGACACTGACAACGGCAGGCATTCATATTGTTTACCAATTATTTGTTCATGGAATATAAAGACCACTATTTTTATGTGTGTGTGGGTGGTATCACAATGGCCACAAAAAACACCCAGATAAATATACCAAAGGTCATTGCTTCAAATGTTATTTAAATATTCCAAAACTATAGGACAAAACTTAATTTTGAATCATTTTTTTATTATTATTTTTTCTTTTATAATATAATTATTTACTATTCTGCACAACAAAAAAGGGCAATGCATAAACTGCCAAAATACCAAGGCCATGCCTGCATGAGTATTTCATAATCTATAGACCAATCCATATTCAAGCCATTCCTAACTCTTTATTAATTATTATAATTATTTTAATTAATTTCTGACACTCCAATAGGGGGCAATGCCATGACCCCATATTGATTTACCCAAAAATATAGGACAGCTTAGTTAAGCATTCAAAATCTTTATACTGATTTATTATAAGTATTTATTGTAATGCACTTTATGCACCAAAATAGCACTGCATAACTGATAAATTATATGGAGACCATGCCTTCATGTTTGTGTGTTGTTTGTTTTTATTTCCCCCCTTTCAAGTTTTCAAGCCCATGCGGAAATTCTCCCCTTACGTCTGAAACTAGAAACAGAACTACCATGCCCTCCAACAGGACAATGACAGGCATAGAACTCAACAGGAGGACAAGATGGTTTATTTGATGGGTGGCTGGTCGGACGATGTAAAAACATGTTAGAGGAATAGCGGACCTTAAAGTCTGACTCAGGATTGCGAAATATTATTTTTTTGTGTACTAATGAAAAATAGTCAAAATAGAAATAAAGTAGACCTAAAAAATTGACAATTCCGAAATTTGAGATATTGAATCGGATTTTTCCTTTTGATGCGGTAAAAATGTAAGTGTAGTATTAGTCCATGGATACTGTGTATAACAACAATTCCGGTCCGGAATTTTATAACAAGTTGTGATTTCCGCCTATCAATAGATAGTGATTTATGCCATAGAGTAGAAGATTTTCTGTCAAGGGCAGCCACTAAAATATAAACTAGTCTTGTATTCTTGTTCAATTCTAGTGAAAATCACAGTTATGCAAGTACTGAAATTCCTGGTGTTTTCTATGGAAAACAATTTTTGGAATTTGAGTTCAAATTGGTTTTGTTGGTATTTTTGCCCGGATTCAACGGTGGGGACATTAGTAGGCATTTTTTTCATGACAGCATCACTTGTCCTAGCTGCTACGTTGTATAATGCGAGCCTTGATAGATGCAATTTGCGGCCTAATCTTTTACCTGGGTGGTCAGTGTGATGCCAATGACAGTGTGCTAGCTTGCTTTAGGTATGGACTTTTGAGCAAGGGCACACCCCATGTCTGTTGGTATACCAAAGCATCTAGAATGCTTTGGTGCTAACAAGCTCAGTACCTATGGTAAGACATGTGCATTTAGCAAGATTTGTAACAGTAGGTTTACAATGGTATAGTATAAAATATTATGGAACACATTCTGTACATTTAAAAAATGGTTTAATCTCTTCAAAAATGTAAACTGGGTATTTCCATAAATACGACAGTGCATGCACCCAATCAATAGAATTTCTGTTCATTTATTCTGGAAGTTCAGATAGTATATCCTCTACCCCTATAAAAATCCAAATATTCTTTCTCATTTAAGCACTGGCACATTTGAAAAATAGTCGGCCTCAAGATTTTCAAAATTATACTTTTGCATGGTTGTAAAGCTTGTATATTTCAAAAGCCCTACACGAAATGATTACGACAAATAAGCTTGCCTATGGGTAAACGGAATGATTTGTAATTTAGCATCGCGGCGACGCGAAATTCAGCGAACACGAAATGGCTTTTAACCTAAGAACACGCACGCCGTATGCATTTGTCCACGCTTTGTACACTGTTTGACCGGTGTATAACCTTGTGGTTTTAATAGCAGCGAGGTAAGAGTCAAATATCATGTATTGTGATTAAAGTATGGAAAACTTAAAATTAGCCTACAATTACTGGGCTATCTTTATCCTCATTCGAATGTACTCTCCGTCCTCATATCGTTTTGGGGTATGTTATTTTATGTGTAAAATCTATTCTGTTCTTCAATGTCTAGTCTATCATTGAGAGCAAATTTGAAGAAATTTCTATCTGTGAAAATGTGCAGTGCCGCTTAAAATAAATGTCTGGAATTTCGGATCACACTGAAACCTTTCCTCTCTGGGTGATGTGTGTCATGTCTGTAATCCCAGTCGGTGCCTGTCTCTCTGGATGTTGCACGTGTGGTAGGTGTGTGCCTATGTGTGTGTTGGGTGGTTGTAAACAGATGTCAAAATAAGAATAACAATTGAACAAATCTGTTTGGTCAGAGCAAGACCAAGAAACCTATTGATGACATGTTACGGGTCGTATGTGTGGACTCGAGTCCGATTTTTAAGGACTTAGGACTTGGACCGGACTCGGACACCTTGGACTCGGACATGGACTCGAGCCTTGATGACTCGGGGACCGGCGAGGACTCGGCTCGAGTCCGGCAAAATTGCACAACATTTTAATTAAGTTTAGGTTAGTGTCTTGTACTTTTTTTGGTTTTACTGTAATAGGTGGAATTTCAGTTGTAAGTGCATGTTTCGTTCCAAATTCTGCACCAACAGTAACTATTGATGAGTGATGACATCATGTATCGGACGAAATTAGTTCAATTAATGTGATTACCCATTATCATTGTTCTCAAGTCCCCCGTTCCAAATAATGCAAAAAAAGATAGCGTATTCCAGCTAAATGTAATTGATCACCAGAGCGAGATTGATGATGTGAATACACCGGATCGACTCAGAGAGTGATGAAAATGTGACACATGGCCCATAGACAATTATCGATATCGAAAGTAAATAGCTCCACAATTGTGGATGAGATACCTAAGTAACCTTACAGACTTCTAAGTGATGCAGTATGACCAGGGATCCTAAATAAAGCGGAAGGACACTCGATCAAGAGAATGAATGCGTATGCACACTGTCTGCATAAAAATCTGAGCTTATAGTTTGCCAGGCGTACGTGGCGCTATTACGCTTACGTCATCCCGTTTACGTCATACTGCATAACTTATTAGCTAATTAGGTAGCTCATCGAAAAATGGTGGCGCTATACACGATATCGAAAATTGTTACGGGCATTTGTAACAGTGTCACCGGCCTGGTATGATGTATGACCAAGGAAGACGTACATAAATTTCACAGCACACGTACGACCGGCGATCGATAAAGCTATGATTTCAGTTCAACAAGCAGTATGCCTCACTCTCTTGATCGAGGGTCCATTCCATTATTAGGATCCCTCGTCATTCATGATCAATTCTCCATCAAAGTTCGCGGAGTTTTGAAAGCAAGCTAATTCAATTACAAAGTAAATAATTATTTCTTGTATTGTTGAGACGCAATTTTGAGTAAAAAACAAGGCCTAGTCAAGGATCTGCCAAAGACAAGTGTTCAATTTTAATTAACAACTTACACTACCAGTGGGATTGGCCAACCAGTTGAATAATAAAGGGGTCAGTCGTTTTGCATGAGGACTCGGGACTCGGACTTGGGACTCAGGACTTGGACTCGAACATCAAGGATCGCTTGGAATCGGACTCGGATGTAGGGACTCTGACTGGAACGGACTCGGATAGGGTGGACTCGGATAGGGTGGACTCGACTCCAGCACTGATAATATGTGTGGGTGTGTGTGTGCGTGCGTGCGCGCGCGCTCGTGCGTGCGCGCTCGTGCGTGCGTGAGTGTGCATGTGTGTGTAAAAAGCTGCACCCCCCGGCATTACATATAATAAAGTTAATATCAAAGTAAAGAAATGCCGTAATAACTTTATCTCTTAGTACGGCATGCCTTTGGACATTACTCTAGTATATGAAATATGGAGAATGTTCTATCTAATAGCTAATTAACTAATTAGAGGACTTCTGAAAAGTGATCTTTGTGCTAACCTTAAATTTGTTAAAAGAATAAAAATATATTTTTTAATTTTTTTAATTTTTTTATTTTTTTTCATAAATATAATTTTTTTGAAGAGTGCCCCCACATTTTTCAAAAAATTTGAGATTTTTACCCGGGTTGCATTAATTGGAACTGGATAGTAAACTATACCGTGAATGGTTAAGCTTGAAAATGTCTCCGTGTCTCACAACAAGGAATTTGTAATTAGAAGATTATTATCGGGATCCCCGATAATAATTCAACGCTGCTGGACACGGCCTTTCCAATGTAAAATAGCGGGAATAGCGCCATGTACGTGTCTACGCTCTTCCACTAGTGTTGTCGTGTTAAGGCAAATCAAGGTGGCACTATTTCATCCAGTGGACGGGTAGTTTCCAGCTCTGCCGTTAATTCCAATATGGGATCAAATTCTAATTACAAAATCGTTAATTTATGATGAATACATATTTTTTAGCATTCTCGTTCGCAGAAGGTTTCCTAGACAATCACCAACGTAACTGCTGCCAAATATCAATTTTGAAAATTTGGGGCGCTCTTCAAAACATGTGACCATTATTGCTTAATATGTTTCAGACAGTTAGATTCTATTCTAGTGTTAAAACAGATACATGTTTGTTCTTTATGTCTGTTGGTCAATTTCTGGTAAAGGTAATTTGGTTCTCTCCTGGCCAAACTCTTGAGCAAAATTCAACCAAATTAGGTCAGAAGAACCCTTGGTCCAAGATTGTTATATAGGGTGTTCACAGATTGGGCCAATTAAGGGGCCATGCTTCGAAAAATATATGAATTTGTTTTCAGTCGCAGTGAAATTGCCTATAAATCACAACTTGGTCAGAAGATCCCACTGGCAAAATCCATTAAGACGGGGGTTTAACAGATGGATTCAAGGTCACATGCATTGAAACAAAATTCAGTTGGAAGAAGGTTCACTCAACTCTGACACGTGACCATATGGGGTGTTACAGATTTGGTCGAAGCTCATGTGTGCTGATTAAAGGCATGTTGTCCATTAGGGTAAGTTTCTATAATTTTGTTTCCTCTCTGCCTAACAATTTGATCAATTGCAGCCTAGCTTTGTCAGAAATACCACTGACGTCATGTGTTTGTTCATAGAATGACCCCCATTGACCCGTTCACCCCTATAGAGCCTTTTTAACTCCATCATACAAGTGTTTCCCATTTTGCGATCACAAAGAGGTCACACTTGTGGTTCTAGAACCACCTTGTTCTAATTGACCAACATTTTGGGTACAATAATTTGTTTTCATAGTATTTTCCATTGTAAGTAAAATAAGGGCATCACCAAATATTTGTCGCTTTGAATACCATCACAATGATCGGCTTCTCAATCATTGATGCTCTGGTCTATCTGAAGGAATTCGATTTAAGCTTAGCATTTCACACAGTATTAGGTATATGGACAAGCATATTGACATCAAAAACAAGATTTTTTTGGAATTGAGGCGCCATCCTCAGAAATCCGAGTCGGCCTTTAACGCTTGCCTCACCAGAGCACTGCTGACCACAGACTCCAACACCATGCCCGCCGGGGTCCTGCCTACCGGTCCTGGGCTGAACGCCACCACCGACGCTTTTTCCCTTCTGACCAAGCACAGTTTGATTATTATTAATTTATTTTCTTCTGTTTGTTTCTTACAAATTATTATTTATTTTACCTTCATTGATATTATGATAGCTAGGCCCTAGGCTTTTAAAAGTCTATCCCTTTGTAGTTTTAAGACTTATTTACAGCCCCTGAGGCTGTGAACCCATTTTAGGCATTTCATTTGACCCGGCTCTTTCTACCTACCCCTGCTAGTGCAATGGGTACCCCATGTTGGCCCCGCATCTGGTCGCCACTCATGACCCCTCGCTATTCATCAACCGATCACACTATAATATAAATAATAACTGTCCGCCAAAGCCAGCCGTAGTGTGACAAAAGGGGGGACTTTGCCAAAGAACCCGTTACCCCAATGTGCTTTCTGAATTTGCAAGGCTGTCACTGCCTGTTGACATACCGAGGATCAAAGGGCCCAAGTATACCAAAATATAAACCTCGGGCATGACCAACGAGTGGAGAATTAGCAATTAAAGCACACTCGCCCCAATCAGAACCAACCGAACAAGAGAACCCCCACTGGAACAGAAGAGGTACATTTATACTACCCATACAGATGTTTATTACATTTATTTATGTTCATGTATTTATTGGGGGGGGGGGGGGGGTTATAGCTATCCCATTTTTTAACGTTGAAAGCGGAACCACCCAAACAAAAGAACCCCCATGGACCGAGGAGGGGATCAGTTTATAACTACGGCATACAAATTTGTTATTACCATTTTAATTTATTTACTTTTTATTTATTTAATGGGGTAGGGTTATACATTTACAAACCTGAAGGCAGAACAAACCAAACAAGAGAGCCCCCACTGGAAACAGAGGAGAAGAGGAGCAATTTATAACTACAACCGTACAAATATGATGACATTTAATATTTATTTATATTTATTTATTTATTATTTCATTTAATTTGGTTATAGTTCTACTTTTTTTTTAAACATTTGGCTCTATTGCTGCGTAGTTTATATTTTTTTTTTTGCCTGTGCTGTTTTTATTGGTTATGCTTTATATTTTGTTATTTATTTTTATGATTATTTGTGTGTATAGGCATCGTAGGCCCTCTTTATTCTGAGTACACTTTTTTTTTCCCATTTTTAGATTTGCAGCACACTACATATGCCTTTAATTAACCTTTTTACTAGTACTAGCCTTAGTGCTAATATTTTTGCATTTACAAGTTTTTGCCCCATACTTATTTAGTGCAAAAAGCTCGCCTGTAACAAATGCCAACAGCCGTTATGAAAGCCGTTGGCATGCCTGGCTATTGAAAACAAGCGTTGCCAACCCTCTGAAAATCTGCAACGCAACAACACCGTAACAGTGTAGGCGGGTTCCGTGATTCCACAAGGGGAGGAAGAACCACCTGAAATTAACTATCAAAAAACAATGCGAAACACAAGTGGGGATGTGAAAACCGACAGTCAGGAACAGTATGACTGCACAGAACCAAGACAAAAATTTTATTATACGGAAACATGCGGAAACTACGAACCCAAACCCGGCCGCAAACCCAAGGATTGACAAAAACATCAGTTTAGTACAGACTCACCGGGGATCTTAGTCATGAATGCATAAGGAGAAGTTTTTAGATGATCTTCGCCGATGTTCCTGGCAAGCTTTCATGAATAACCCGTGATTAGATTTGCCCCCGAGTTTGACCGGGGGGTTTCACGCTGTGCCACGGACGGCCAGTCCGCCCCTAATTCTCGTCGGAAGGGAAGGCCGCAGGAATGGGAACACATCACCTCATACTAGCAACAAAGTAGTCTCTTTTGCTCAGTGTCGAAAAATCCCTGTAATAAAACATGCCTCGAAAATGGGTCCTTTTGGGTTTTGAATGATCTTTGATAAATTGATTATTTTCCCCGTTCGCCTTCTATTCGATTTTGCATATGTACATGACCATTTTTTCCAAATTTGGTTCAATTTCTTATGAAATGTCTCGTATGAATTTAGAAACACTCATGATTCCCGTCAAAAAGCGCTCCCAATTTACACGGGCGTATTACGATTTGGTTGTTTTGGTGGAGACTTGGCATGATAGGAGGCTCTTTATTAAAAAGCGGTGCAAGACCCATTCCGACGTTCGAACGGAATGCCATGAAGGATAGGTGTGGTACCCAACTCTTGAAAAATGCCTCAGATTGGTGGATTTGGGCGCGATGAAGAGAAAAAAGCAACCCTCATCCCTTTCATCCAATCGCAATGAGCGTGCCTGGAGCGACACAATACACGACTGATAAGCTGTATGGATTGAAAAATAACACTTGGACTAAAAGTATTACTACATATTCAGTCCATCAGCCACTCAAAATTCCGATGCGTGCCAAAAATAAAGGAAAATGTACTATTTTTGGTCAGACACGGCGTTGCCAAACCCGAGTTGTTTTATATCGTGTGACTCCAAAAAATACTGTAAATTGTGTCTATCGTAGTCAATTGATCAAGCCCTCTGTTAATTAAGTTTACTGAGATATTTTAATGAAGAAATAATACTTTGCGGTTATCGCCCCCCCCCCGCCCGCCGTCAAGTTGGAGAAACACTAAGCAGATTTGTTAAAAAGAATTTATGTAATACGCTGACTGAAATTATATTAGTGGGGTGGTACATAGTGGTTTCCGAATCCCACTCCAACACGACGAATGTGAGCATATTGGAAATTGGAATATTGGACCGAAGCGTTGGTACTGCTTAGACAGCTTAAAAACATGATTTAGGGGTTCAACATTGTACGGGGGAGGGAGGGGGCGGGGAATGCATTGAGGGGGGGGGTATTTACCAATAGTCTAAATGCTGAGGTAGGCCTATAGGCGGGAGAGGAAGCATTCGCAAAAACGTATTTTAGGTATTGGCGTGTTTAAAATATCTGCCTAAACTATAGCAAAACGGACCGTCTTGCAGGCGATAGACATCCCAAATAAAAACTAGTCATATATGGCGTTCATGCATTAAAACTTTATTTCTATCGGTGAAAAAGGCTCGCCACAAAGTTATAAACCTTTCCATATGTGCCTGCATATGGATT
>JAMKCH010036908.1:0-48464 GCA_023653785.1 Ophioderma brevispina
CTTTTAGTCTGTTTTTTGGTGTAATGACATCACAGAGGTTGATTCACCTTCCACCGGCATAAGGGAGTGGTCATTATTTTATGCTAGAGGAATAGATGACTTCAGTTTTTTTGTGAAAAATTTCATGTCCCCCCCCTAACTTCCATTCAAAATGTCCCAATCCTCCGATTTTATAAACATTTCTCCCTTTAAAAGTTTTCATTTTCCCTTTTTATTTATGTTCCCCAGTCTCGCCTAAATTTGTTCTCCCTTTGCATCCCTTTAAATCCTCCACCCCCTCAAAGTCCGCACCACCCTGGCATAAATAATGACCCCTCCCTAAGCCATTACTTTCTATCAATAGCAATTGGACACAATTTCAAAGCAGCACACTAGCAATGTGGCCTTCAGAATTTGTGCTTAAAGCCTGCCAGCAATTGTACTAAAACCCGCACTTCTGAGGTAGTTTTTCAAATGTTCTGAGATTGTATTTGTGACCTGCCTCATCACAAAACCCAGATAAAGTCACTAGAGCACTTTGCGAAAAAGCTTAATACACTTGTGTAAATCAATAGAAAACAAATTTCTATGTCAACATATTGACTTTTGAAGGACAAAGGCAGTCCAATGTGCACATTGAACTCATTTAAGCTTGTTAAATATTACCATTTCACACTCTAGTACAACTCTCCAAATGAACATTTCTGACTTATCTGGATTCATGTAAGCCAGGGCAATTTTAGTGGTGTCCAAATATTGTCAGATGCAAAGATTTCTTTAAAAAAGTTAGGCCACTTCCTGATCTTACATATAGCTCTTTGAACCATATAAGCCAGGGGGTTTCTCAAATGATATTTGCTCGTGGGCCAAATGTTTTTCTAAGACCTTTTGTTGAGGGCCAAATATTTTTTATTTTCTAAATCTTATTCCATATGTTTTGGGGTGGTTGGAGACAAAAGTCATCATTGGCAGGCCACATTTTGGCCCTCACAAGAAGCCATTTGAAAGCCCTGGTATAAGCCATGTTCAGAAAGGCACATATTTTAGGAATGTGACATTTTAAAACTACTTGGTCCCAATTCCACCAAGTATGCCCCACCAGCTAGCTTGAATGAACAGATCCTTTAATTCAAAGTTCCTGTTAGAAATACAAATGCAAGTAACCAAACACGTACAAGTACACTGACAGGGTGACTTAGCTTCACATTGCACATTTCTGGTCACAACCTTCAAGAGCGTGTTTATGGGTCAAATATGACATGACACTCCAAAATCTTTCTTAGAACTATGAAAAGTCTCATCCTCCTAGGGACCTCTAAAGCTGTTGCACATCAAAACCTTTGGAAACTCACAGGAAGATAATCATCAGGCCACATTTCGCTCTTAATTCTTTGGAGAGTCTCTATGAAAGTGAAAAATAGTGGAATACCCTTCAAAGCTGACTCAGAGATTTTGAAATATATTTTTTGTGTGTAATTAACTAAAAATGTCAACCTAGAACTAATGATAGTCCACCTAAAATGCTCAATTCCAAGTTTGAGATGATTTTGATTTTTCATTTTGATGCAATCCCGCATTTACCTCTTTAAAGATCATATTTGACAATTAACAATTATTAACAAGGAAGAAAACTATGGTCCAGGTAGCGATAGCTGTATGATGAGAATCAAAAGATAAATTCATTACTATTCAGAAATTCAACAAAAAAACAACCCAACCAACAAAATTGTAAAAGTTTAGCATCCCATACATCATTTTCTCAAGAGCAGAGCACTATTCCAGGGAGGGGGTGGGGGCGGCGCTCGCCCTTCCTGTACATTCTGGCAAATTCTCTACAAAATCACGCCCATTTTGAGCTTTTTGGACGCAGTTACAGCCTTTCAGCCACCCCGGTCAAATTTGACATTTTTCAAATCCTGGATCCGCCATTGAGAGAGACCTGGCAACAACATATTTAATTCCAACATTCATTTAAATTTCAAAAATACCATTTAATGTGAGCAGTAATGTGTGTTTTATAATATCATGTTACATTACTGTCCACTCACATTTATTTTTGGATCTTTTATCAAATTGGAACATTTACCTAACTAAATTTACAAATATGACGAAGCTCAATAATGTCAAAGTGGAAATACCATGCTAACCATTAAGTTCACCTTTTTGCGCACTTATGGACGTGTGAATTAAATATGCGAACATTTTATCTTTTGTGTGTACGTTTAATGTAGGCTACTGACAAAGCGAATTTAAAAACTGTAAACATGCTTACAATTGCAGAAGCGCAAAAATTACATGCACGAAAATACTAACTTTTTAAAACTATCAAAGTTTCTTCTATGTCATGAACCACTCTCACGTTGATGGGGTGGAATAGTGGGATAAAGGCTGGCAACAGATGGTAACTTCAATTTTTCAGATTATTTTTAGTTAGTATGATCATCAATCACAATGCCGTCTTGAAAATATTCACCTACTGCCCAAATTACATTTTCAGCCCCATACACCATTGTAGCAAGAAAATAACCCCCCCTACCTGACCTCAAGTTTCCTATTTTCACAACCAAATCTTCAAAATATCTCTGCATCTCTTTTGAACAGACTAGACCAGACACACTTTTCCCCTATAGCTGGGACGTAATTTCCTGCGTATTAAATTGCCCTCAGACATCAAGACTGACATGACCTCTGGGGGACAACCCCCCTTCCTGAACACAAGACTTATACAATATCAATGACCTGTAGTAGTCAAGAATCAAGATCAATATCGCAAGTGAACTTTTTTCCTCCCACACAAGATGCACCAAAAGACTGTAGTCCTCTGTTCCTCTCATCAACGAATCAAAACGTCAGCCTGCAACAAGATTTTATTGTAAACAGATGGGGAAATTCGCCCAACCGACTATCATCTTACACATCTCCGCATGCAAAAAATACTGGTAGACACAGGTGGTGCTTCAGTGTTTGTGTTGTATTGACTTTCATAGAAGACAGTTTAACATCTGTGGAGTTTTTAACATTGCCCTTTGAGATGGCATGTCACACCCAGGATGACAACATTAGAACCCATGTTTCATTGCTGTCTGTAGTAGATAGCAATGTGTTACCTCACAAGGGGCATCAATTACATATACATGCAACATGATTACTTTGTATTAACTTGATAACCTTTTTGGCTCTAGCTTTTGAGGTTGTTTTATACTGACTACTTTGATTAAGTGAAAGAAGCGAAGATATCAGTCGCTTCCCACAATGCATTGCTTCCAATGTAAGTTTTTGTACAGCTATGGCTAAATTGACAGTACTGATCACAACTTGCATTTTAAGAATGTTTCATCTCTACGATTCATAGGACTACCTGTACAAAAACCTCCTTTGAGACAATGGCATTTGTGGGAAGCTACTGAATCTTCTCTACTATTGACTATGTTCATTAGATTTCATTTTAATGGCACCTACTGCGGATGTGATGACACAAATTGTATTATTATTATCCCTACTATTGAACCATTACATGCAAAATGGAGATAGATTGATGGGGATTGTTGACAGCCAGTGTTCCTGAAGCATTAGGATTAGGTCAGGATCAGTTCAGGATCATGATCAGTTCAGGGTATGAATCAGGTTTCGGGTCAAGGTTCCGGTCAAGGTCAGGTTCGGGTCAATTTATGGTTAGTTTCAGGTCATAGGTGGTGCAACCCAATTCTATAAAGCATTGCAATGTACATACACTTTACAGCCTAAGGATATAAAGTGTGAAGAGATTCTATGAACCAAACAACCATTCACATCACATCCTGTCAACAAAATTTAAACCAAAAGATCCTGAAACTAAAAGGTTAGGCCAAAAAAAAATTGTGGTGTTGCCCTCCCGCGACCGACCCAAAACCCTAAAATCTCGGGTCGGGTATTTTTTTTTTTTTTTAAGTCTTGATTTTATCTATTTACCTGTTTTGCGGTTGATAAATGTGTAAAAAAAACCAACCAAACGGAAAATCGCAAAGAGTAGCTCGGATTTAACTCCTTGCCCGGCAAACACTCACTATTCTTGGAATGACAGGGGAATTAGAGATGAAATTGTTTCGAAATATCAACTGTGCGAAAAACCAAGGAAAAAATAAATTGGCCTTAGTAGGCTGGCGTATTTACCACACCGTATACTCAATGATACCGATACAATTCGACAAACACTGTATATTAAATTTAAAACAAAATTTTTGGACGTGCAATGTTACCAAAGAACTTTTATCAAACAAATATAAATGAACCATTTTGAAAAAACACCATTTGAAACAGTTTTTAAAGGAAAAACAATAAATTTTCTCCTTCTCTGAGCATCAAAAATATCAAATATTCCATCAATTACACTTCACACGTGCTGTCCTTACACTGTCAGCACATGCTTGAAGCGCGTATGACATTGCTGATTTCATGAACACGATCACGAAGGAATCCCCGGGTTGAATCCTACGTAGTTACGCGTTGAGTGTTACAACAGCTTTGAAAGTTTGTGTTGTTTTCAGCTGTGTTAAAACTTCCGATTTAAATGGAGACTTTGAGTGGTTTGTAGCGAGCAACAGGATGGCAGCGTTTGCAACTATGTCCCGTCAATTGCATCGCATAAGTTACTGCGGGACCTGGGTTCGGCGTGTTTTCAATTGTCACACTCAACACCTAACATTGAAGAACACTTTGTCTATAGATTTTGAATGCTCTCTTACTATTTAGCTGGATTTTCCATGATATCAATCACTTTCCTGGAGATGAACGACAACCAATGTATTTTACCAAATTCAAAAAAAAACAAAAAAACTGCCGAACGACGAAAAACCTGTTCGCCGATTTTAAGCTGGGAGGCAAACACAACAATTTTTTTTTTTTGGCCTTATGGCTTTGTATATGAGTCACATGACCTCAAGATGTGACAATTTTTAAAATTGCAGTGATTGTGGGATTGATCTGACTATAATTCTGGCTCAGGTAAATATTGGTTAAAATCATTGGCCAAATATAGCTCCTAATGACATCTCTATAATAAGTTTTTATCATACACAAAAATCACTAAAATAGACAACAAAATAGTTTTTTCCAGTTGCCAGTAAATATAAGTTTTCCCCAAGAGACCTTGCAAAAAAGTTCCGTATTCAGGCTTGCAATACTCTTCACTTGTTGTCCTTGATAAGCAAGCCAATGTTTTAATTTTACATGGACCATTTTCCCCCTTCGCCTTTTCAGTGCAGCAATAACCAAATACATTAAGTGCTTCAAAGCTCACACCTAAAGTGAACAAATAAGAAATGAAACCATCAAAAGGCGATGCACGTAATAGTATTGAACCTCCTCGGGTCTGTAGTTGAAATGTTGCTATGTTGATGCCCTTAGGCCCTGGGGGCCTTAGTATAATTCGTGTCAAGCCTCCGGTTTGACATAGAGGCCAAGCCCGGCAGGGATTAACCTTACTGATAAAACAACATTCAACTCACTCATTTGTTAAACTGTATATAAAACACTATAACTGGACAACTTTTGAATGGACCACTTGTTCAGGTCAGAGTACATTGTAATGGGCAACCAACTGTCCTATAGTATTTTAAGAGTGAATCTATTGATCAATTATTTCAGCTCCGCCTAATACTGAAGAGTAACTGTAATTTTTGTAAAGTACTACCACCAAACTGTGACTATAGCTGGCACCATGCACACAGCACATTTTATACTCTTGAAAATGTAATTTAATATTTACCTACGATGAATATTTTGTAAAGCCAGTTTATATAGTAATTCATGATACAATCCTTTTCATCTGCAGTTTCAAATGTAATTATTACCAATTTTAAACAATTTTGTATGTCATATTTTTTTCAAGATATCGATAAACAGGTTATTAAACATCAAAGACGAATTCATGACATCCTGCATTTTTTTTGATTGATGATCCACTACTTTCAATTTCAAACAAACAGGGATTTGTTGCCAACGGGAACCATGTCTTTCACATAATTCTCCTCAGTAGATACTGGGTAAATGTCTAACCACAACCACCTTTTCACTTTGTTGTGAGGAGGTGATTAAATTCTGATCAACGGGAATTTTAATTGTATTCGTGTATTGTGGGTTTTCAAATTGGCATTGATTTGATAAAAATGAAGACACAATTAAAAATGTTGACTCTTAGCTACTCTCAAGTCATGCAAATACCACTAAAGGTCATACACTGTAAGCTTGAATGTATTTGTATACTCTTACAAAGTTCAGGCCTCAGCTTAGTAGTTTTTTCAAATGGCTGCCCTGGCACATATCCAGTTAACACATCGAGCAGCCACCATAATAAGTAAGCTAACCTACAGTCCATTTGCATTTGGACAATTTGGAAAACAAACAAAATTTTCTTCAACCCTAGAAGCACAATTTGCAATAACAAATAGCCGCGCCATTACCATGAGTCGCAAGATTAAAATTAAAAACCAAAGAACTAGGGTACAACTCAATGTTCTGGTCAGCGTGTAACACTACCATTGATTCATGGATGAATTTAACCATTCTGTTTTGTTTTTTAGTTAACAAATAGTTCGTTCAATCTGCACGTGACTTTTTCATCTGTTATATGTTCACCTCATTGTAAATAAATTAACACCCTATGCTATATGTGGGGTTATCTTTTCGACCGTTATATACGGGTATCCACGGACTTTTACCTGGTCATAGTTAAAATTTATTCAATGATCATCCATTTTGAGAAGTCCCAATTCATGGTGTCAATCTAATTTGCTAACACCGGCCGCCCAGCCTACTTGCTTCAAATCGAATACCCTCGGAGATCTGCAGATTTTGCATTTCCATCCTACCTATGCCGCACTCTCACCACCCACATGGGGTCATGTTAATTGATAATCCCTGCAGCTTCCAGGGGAAGCGTCAGAAATTGAATGAACAACTATACATCATCGGAGTATGGTAATCAATTTGCTTTCGGTCAATTGGGTATTTGTAATGCCCTTTTTCCCTGAAGGAAAGGTATTGATTCACACTCCTGATGAATCATTGTGTAATGGATAACATAGATCTTACGTTTGGGACACATACATTGTCTGTGACAAATTAAGATTTGATTGAAAATTGCTGCGAAAAATGGCAGTATCTGCCTCGCCATATGGCATATCAAATTTGACACAATGGTGTACTAATGCGTACATCAAGACATGCACTAACCCAACAATCAACATCTTGTATGGGACGAACCAGGCAATCACACGATCGCTTGGTGGAAATTGTTGACATCATTAATTTATGCAATTGATAAATTACAAGTGTATACCAGTTCAGTTTCCTTTCCGTCAACTACATGTGTAAACTAGACGGTACGTATGCTATGTCTTTATTTAGGTGCAATGTTTGGGTGTAATGACTTAGTCTCTTCCATAAGTTAAGCCATGTTAAGCCTGGTTTCTAAAAAAAAAAATTGTAACACATTACTCATCCAGATACTCTTCTGAATTTTGCATGAGGCCATAACGTGGAGAACATGACGCAGGCAGATAGTGTATCATATAGCCAATAATGCACACTGAAGCTGGCCAAGAAATAGCTTGAAGGCGGAGATTAAAGGCAACATCGGTGATCCTTCCGAACAAGAAGGGAGAGCTGAGAAGAGGCGCAAGATATTTGAACTGTGCAAAGAGGAGCTTAAAAGTGTGAGGATAAAGTACTGTAAAGAAATTCTCATAAGTTATTTTTTGCAACTGAAAAAAAAACTGATGGAAAAGAAATGGAAGAAACAGCAGTCAGTTTCGTTTGTTATAAATTCGAAAGATATGGAAGTGAATTAAAATTATGTGTTGTAGAAGTGTCTGAGACAAGTAATTCAGTAAAAAAATCCAATTTTTGCCGTTACAGAGATGTAAAGAATTGATTTTTGAGATGACTTTTTTAATTTCTGATTTAGCCAGAATTCACTGAATAGTGCCTATTAAAGTCACTATCCGTGATTTGCTAAATCAGCAAATCGAAAAAAGAATCATCAGAAAATCAGATTTTACAATGTAGTAACGATGAACAAGTACAGGTATAACGGAGCGATGAAAAATTAGGCACCTGTGCAAATGATAAGACCCAGAGAGGGCGACACCACTAAGGGACAGAAGTCGGACCGATTTTTAGTCATACTGTCCGTTCGGACACTATACAACACGAACTTGAATGGGGAATCGTATATTGAAAAGACAACTGCCGTTGTCTTACGTTTATGGTCCAATGTTATACCAGGCTGGAAAGCGAGCGGTAACCTTATGAGAATTCTACAGACTTATCCTTCACTTGAAGCGTGATTCCGCACCATTTCAATTATTTTTAAATCACTGATAGTGTCTCATATTGGGGTGTAATATGATGTTAAGCAAAATCCCAGAATGCTTAGAAAAGGGCATAGATTATAGAAGGTTATTTTGATTGGTTACTCATATCATGATGTATGAGCCCCAAAAACAGTGATACGGTAAGGTTGGGTTATGAGCCAAAAAAGGTTAGGCATCTGTACCTTAGACATTTAACATTTCTAAAAATTAAACAAAAATTGCAGGTTCTTGATGAGAAATTTTGAATCTTTTGAGTGGACCAAATACAAACTTCCATCCAAAATGAGATTCCACCTATAGCGATCTTTCACGATCTCTCACTTCCAGAACTTTCTACTAGATTTGGAAGAAGTAGCGCTGTAATACACTCCCAGGTACCCCCACCCATTTAGCCCCATTTATGCACTACCTGAGATTGAATTATCATTTACTTGAATGTCACTGTAAAAAATTACAGTTACCTGTTTTTTTTACTACTCACAATCAATACTATACTACATCCTTCATGAAAACATATCCATTTATGTAACCAGATTTGGCATTTGGGATGAAACATGGTTTTAAAAGTAAAGATTTTTTTGTAAATAAAACATTTTTTCTTAAAAATTACGTATCAGGTGTGAATTCTCATTGCTGTTAAGTTCAAAAGCATGGTTAATATTTGACAGTGAGTATTGCTAGAGAGATTTTTTTTCTGAACTTTAGTTGCCATATTATGACTCATGTAGTTTAGGTACCCAGCTATAAGTCATAACAAGTACCAGGGTACATCATTACCCATTAGAATACACCCCTAATTTGGAGAAAATGATGCAAAAGATGGGTTAAATATTCTGCAAATCCTCAACATTGTATAATTTCAGTTTTGCAAAATAACTGCATGGTTTATTGAATCCAATTTCAATCCAGTATCTTGTCTGCTGAATGCCACACTGAATATTTGTGTAATTATTAATATTTTTGAAGAATCGATATGAAAAATCATGCTGATTTTCTTGTGTTACAAGAAGTAATTTCCAACACGATATAAATCAAAATTTCCTAAAATAACCATGATACAACAACACCAACCGGATTCACTCGGGACACCTACGAGGCATGTTAGTCATAAGCACTTTCCTCATTGTGATGTCGCGGTGCCATTAGTGATGTCATAGGACACTGTAATGCAGTCACATTAAGGTAGCAAATACCCATTCAAATCAGGAATTTGTTTTAAAAAAATGAATTTTCGGTTTTAGGAATATATGTGTACTTACTATTATGGAAAAATCCAAAATTAACACTTTTACTAGCCCCTTAGAAAAAATATATTGATTTTAATTAAAGTTATGTAGCAAAATGCATTAAGAAATGAATGCAGTAACCTTAAAATAGCCTCAATACGCATTTCTTAATACCCAGTCTAAATTGCACATTTAAACTGGACAGGAACCAATGAAATTGCATAAATTTTCACTGCTTTTAAAGAGTAGCACATTTTGCATACCATAGCACATAGATTTTTTGCCAAATGCTACCGAGATCAACTTTTCGTGAAAAATTGCTAAGTTATTATTCTTTGTATTCACCGAACACATCTCTCTCAGCCATACATCATGATTAGCACCACAACCATCACATTTCACATAAAGCTTGATTAAAACTAAAATGATCTCATACTTTGCTGGATATTAAAAACTAATACTACTGCATACAGAAAGCAATAAAATCAATTGTTGAATTGAAAATAAGATGACATATTATTACCAAGACAGAACACGAGACAACTCTAGCTAAGGGGAGAGCTAGCAATTCAAACAGAATATTCTTTTCAAAATAATCAACAACAAGGAACTAGAATGATGATGACATGTGACATTAGTTAATGAGAAAAAATACTCTTCTATGGGCAGACGACCCTTTTGAGTATGGTCGGTTGATAGGGCTTTTTTATGCAAATTACTCTAAAATTCACCAAATTCTGTAACAAATAGGCAATTTTTTCTGCTTCCTTCACTCACCATTTTTATTCAAGATCATCAATTTTGCCTAAAAAAGAGCTGATTTTAACATGAATACAGCAAATGTACACAATAAAATACCCAAAACAGTAAATCACAGTCAGTCAGAAATATTTATGTCACCTTATTGGACATTTGTGGTCCACCTTATTGGAAATTTGTAGACCAGCAAGGTTCAGCATTTGGTTATACATTTGCTACATGTACAATTCCCACTAAAGGTTATAGTGTTTTAGCACTGCAACCACAGGAACACAGGCATATATCACACATATGGCACAGTGCAAATACAAGCTTATAAACACAAAATGCTTACAATCTACCAAATCACAATTCAATACATAATTTTTTCATTTGTTAATATTCCCACAGAAATGATTGTACAATAATATTGCACCAATCCCTCAATTATCAACCAAACGATATCTACTTACTTCTGCATCGGAATTTTGTGGTGTTCATGGCAAAGAATGTAAACTCATCGCGGCTGATGCGAAGCCATTGATTTTCCCAAATAATAATATCGGTCACAAAACAAGATAAACTCAATTCCAACGGTCGCCTCCTGTTATTTTCCATCTGCAAGGTTTGAATCCAACAAAGCCAGATTATGTTATTAAGGGTACTGTCCACAGGGCAGGATGTGCGATTTGCTTTGTGGCTTTGGTCCAAGCCCTCCATTCAAGGTTTGCTACTACTATATTGAAACAGCTGCATTGCCCTCGTGGAATTCCAATGCACTTGAATTCTGACTGTTTTAACCGGTGTGAATTTGATACATTCCCATTTTGTGGATTAGATCTAGCTCATAGCTAAATTCCTGTCAACCTAACCAGATACCCTTTGGCACAACATCATCTGTTGCGTGGGTTTTTTTTAAACCAATCCCATAATGCATTGCACTGTGCCTATACTGATACTGTACTAACAACATGCCAGTACTAGGATAAAAAGTGTTCAAAGAAGTTACGAACCACAGACATTCACACTCATGCTTAAAATATCTACGTACTAGCATTTTGTATAAGCTAAAATGAGTGTTGAAGTCAGGGTTGGTTTTTATCTGTTAAGGAATAGGATTTTGATGGGATCACATTATTAACAGATAAAAATGTATTTTGGTGAATGAAATTCCCAAATGGTGCATTGTGGGAGGAATCAATACCCTCTGGTAATACAACCTTCTGCAGAGTCATGTCAGGAAAAAAAAAAAAGGGGTTGGGTTCAACATAATAAGTGCTCAATATGTGAAGGGATCTCATTGACCCTACGAGAATATACCAATATAAGACTTCATGGGTCATGGCAGTTTAACATTCTCCAAAAAGGCCACAGAAAGAATCAAACCCATCAGTGGCGTCCGTAACAGGGGCACAGGTTTCCCCAGTGGAAATATGTTAAATCAGCACTTTTTTGCCAGCTCAATGGGAAATTTTTACCTCCAACCAGGACAATCTAACTCTAAACAAACTGAGGCAAAATCTGCCTCAAAACCGGGAAAATTGCCACCGGACAAAGTGACCCTGTATGCCCCTGCAAACCCATTGCAAAACAAAGTTAAGGTTATATAATTGATGGGCAGATTATTATAATTTATGAACCCACACTTTAATTCCTTCAAAATATAATGGTATCTCCTTGAAAATGGGCCTTAGTGCATTTTTAAAGCCTCCCCATTCCATGGAGATGAATAATCCCAAAAATATCCCAAAATGTCAATGTCAGGTCATGAAATATTAATATCAGAATAAATGTTTACTTTAAATGTTCATCAAATGTGAAATGTACATGGGGTTCTACATGTGTCTATAGAGGTACCTGAAATGGAGTTTCTTTGGTCCTGATATAGAAAACAAGAAAGTGTAGTGGGCCATGACCTATGGAATATAACAAAATCAAAGTTTTCTCTCGAAAATGACTTAAAGGTGCAATGAGGAGATTTTCATATTCAGCATCACTTAAAGAATTGAAAAACCCGACCTGAATTCTTGCACTGATGTAAGCTTTTCCATCAAAAAATATCCCATATTAAAAGATTAAGCTAAGAATTTATTTATTTGGAACAAAATGTTTAAATTATAATTTCGTGTTGGAGCAAAGACAAAATTTCGGCCCTTTGTTTAATTGGACCATTATTTAAGAAAATCCAAAATCACATATTGTTCTTTTCTTTTAAGAAATTTCTGTACTTAAATTCTACTATATAACAAAATCATGCCTTTTAACACCAAAAACTAGTATAGATCTGCGTAGTCTGCGATTTTAATCTCTTTAACTGAACTATAAATAGCTTATACGCACTGCCACGCAGTCACTAATGGTTAGATACTGGCTCTAATAGCCTCCCAATTTATTATTAACCAATTAATTCAGTGCATTTCAATCATAATGTACTTTCATTCATGTTTAATAACAGTGGATTGGCTGTGCTAACTATGATACAATTGCCAATTTATCTGTTAGATCAAAACAAAGTTTGTGTAATAAGTTGAAGTTCATAAACTAGCAACGATTTAGAGAGACAAAGTCTCAAAAGAAAGTGATATGATAATAAACAGATTGCATGACAAAACCCGCCAATTATGATTGATAGTTTCTTTTCTGTCATAGGCCAGATCCGACTTTAAGATTTCTTTTACTATTGAAATTCATAGTCCTTTCTTTCTACCCCCCCCCACACACACAACCCACCAATTAATAATAAATGGTATAGCCTAACCATAACCCTGTTCTTACAAGCCTTTTTTTAACACGGTGAGAATTGTTATAAAGACCTGATGCTTGATTTTTGATACAAGTGGATAATTATGGTCCTCCTCTCCATGATACCAAAATCGTCCAACCTTACAAGTAGGCATCACAATGACGCCATCAAGTCCGAGAGTCGGCCAAAATTGGGCATGTTCCATAGAAAAAGTAGGCAAAAATCCAATTTGTGCTAAAAAAGCTAGGAATATGGGATTCTCATGCGGGTCTTACAGCTCTAAAATGATGGGTAAATGACTAGTTTTACATAAACAGAGTTTTAGAGCCATACTTTGCATAATATTTTCAAAAAAGCCACCATAAAATATCCTTGGGTAGCAACCACACCCTTACCCTTAGACTTTGATGGCATACCCAACCCCGGTGAAGGTGTTACCTTCACATTTGTTTTTGCTTAAAATCACCAGAAAAAGATGAGAGACAATGATTATCTGACGATCTTTAAAAAGCTTTGGATTTTAGGCACCATAGCAAAGTTTAGTGGAGGTGTATAAGACGAGGTTAAACAGCCAACGGCTACAAAGTCATACCACTCTTCACAAATAAAGAACAACAAACAAAACACGCACACACGCAAGCTTCACCACCACTAACAAATGCGACAAGACGGGTAATGGAGAGGGAAACATTTGTTTTGTTCCTTGGCCGAAGCCAACTTAAAAAATAAGGGGCTAAAAAATAACCCCAAAGGGTCAATTTTGACCCCACTGATCTGGTAAAAAATTTGACCCAAAACCTGTTGGGGTTTGACATGGGCGCGTCGGGGTCATACTATCTTTTTGGAAAATAACCTTTTGGGGTCAAAATGACTGCATTTTAATATCATTGAAAACATAATTGATTTCAACTATCTCCTTTGGTCAAGAGGGCATATTTAGAGTCATTTTGAAATTGACCCGTTTAGGGTTCATTTCAATATGTGATTTAAAACAGAAAATGACGGGAACTAGGTTGATTTCAACCCGGACTAGTGTCAAATAAAAGTGACACGTAAAAGGTTGATCAGTATTTTGATACCATCATTTTAAGTGTGAGGGGTAAACCTTTTTAACTTGTGCAAAAAAGTGTCATTTGAGCCCACAAAAAGATTTTACACATTTTCCAATTTCCTGAGAAAAAAAACAGGCGATCTGTATTTACGCGATGCGTAAACTAAAATGTCCCGCCGAATTTCGCGAATCACCAAATGCGATTAAAAAGGGGGGGGGGTGGGTGGGTTTGTCTTTAGGGGGGAGGGGGGTGGGGGTGAGGGTTGGGGGGGGGGGGTGGTTGGGCGTGGGGGGCGGGGGTCGCGGGGGGGTAGAGTGGGTGGGGGGGGGTGGCGGTCGTGCGGGGGGGTGCGGGGGGGGGGGGGGGGGTTGGGGGGTGGGGTGTGGGGGGGTGTTGGGGGGGGGGTGGGGAGTGGGGGCGGTGCGGGTCGACGGCGGGGGGGTGGTGGCAGAGAGGTGGGGGCGTGGGGGTCAGGGGTGCGAGGGGGCCGGGGGGGGGGCAGCGTGGGCGGAGGTTGGGCGGGGCGGGGGGTGGGGTGGGGGGGGGGGGGGGGTGGGGCGAGTGGGGGGGGGGGGGGGGGGGGGCGGGGGGGGGGGGGGGGGAGTGGGGTCGCGGGCTGCATGGGGGGGGGGGCTGCGGGGGTGGGGGGGGCCGGCTGGGGGGTGGGGGGGTGGGGGGTGTGTTGGTGGGTGGGGGGGGGGGGTGGGAATGGCGCGGGGGTGGGGGTGGGGGGGGGGAGGCGGGGGTGGGGGGGGCGGGGCGGTGGGGGGGGGGGGTGGGTTTTAAAAAAAAAAACAAAAAAAAAAAAAAAAAAAAAAAAACAACTATAACACCGCAAAAACCCCCTACAAAATGCCGCAACATCACACCCCCTCCCCAACACCCCACAAAAACCCCACTCCCTCCCCAACACCCCGATCACCCACCTCCCTCCCAACACCCACATAAACCACCTACTCACAACCCACCACAACTCCCCAACACTCTGTAACACCCACCCACCCTGAAACAAACCCACCCCCCTCCCCCAACCACCGCAACCACCATACCCCCTCCACAACACCCCACTCCTCCCAACACCCTGCAAAACACCCCAAACCCACCTTCCTAACACCCTGCCATACCCAACCCCCTTCCCAACACCAGCAAACCCAACACCTCCCCAACACCCAACCCCTCCCTATGACATAGTAGTCTCAAGTAGCGAAGGAATTTTGCCTATCCGACGTACCCTTTTCAGAGATACAGCAATTACGCACATTTAATTAGCTCATTTGCATACCTAAGCCGCATACATTCACATACTTTTCGAATTTGCACAAAAGATGTGCCCCATTATCGGCTTTCATGAAGCGCAGAAATTTTGAGTATCGATTGTACGTTCAAAAATATAGCAATACGCTGATTTTTTTTGCATTATTAATTAGCCAGACTCTATCGGTCAAGAACTCTTCAGCCCCTTCCTTCCACCAAGTGACATCATTAATGACTTACACCAACTTCCAGAAAACTTGTAAAACAGGCCTTGCAGGAATAGTTTCATAAATTATGCAAAATTAGATACTTAATGAGAATATTTTAGCCCAAAATCTAATCAGGTCGAGAACCTCATCAACCCGCTTCTTTCCACCAATTACTCATTGTCGCCATACGGAACTCCAGATAAATTGTATACAAAGTGGGTTAACCTTTTTATCACGGACGAACGCCGGCGGCACGGACGGACGCCGCTCATTTCATATCCCCCGTTCCGAAATCGTTCGGTGGACAATTATCTCAGTTGCAGAAAGTATTTCAATAGCAAGTTTTTTGCGGTCTAGTTGTGTATGGGCCTGCATTGGGTAAATTTTAACTTCAAGTGAAAAAAGTGGTTCATATACAGTGAGTTGGTGAGATTGTTTTTTCATTGTTTTTATCACATTTGAGCCAGAAAAGAAAGACTCTTCCACAGATGAACAAGATCATTACATCTATAAATTTTATGTATGTAAGTAGGGACTGATATGGTATTGGCATCACGCAACAATGACAAATCAACAAATTGTGTCATATCTAGTCCGTTGATAAAAGTACAAACATTTTACAAGACAAACTAAAAATACACCCTTGTCGCGGTTATCGAACGCTAAATCCCCCCTGGCGGGAGCGCACCCCAAATTAACTCATTAATATGCAAATAGGGTACCTAATTAGCAAATGCCCCGCCCATAATCTACTCAGATGAAGGGAATGGCCCGTCCGATCCCACCCACCAAGTTAATCACCATAACCCTTATGGGTCTCATGTTATCCGCCGGTCACAAGGATAACCCAAAATAAACTCATTATTATGCAAATTAGGTACCTAATTGCAGCATAGGCCACGCCAATAATTCTAATCGATGAAGGGGCATCCCATGGCCGACCACACCCACCCCACCAAGTTACTATAACCATAACCCTTATGGGTCTCATGTTATAGCGTTCACAAGATGTTTTGGACGCCGATGCCCCGCGCCCCGGGCCGCCGCCGCCGCCGACGCCTTGACTGATAGCATACTCCCCCTTCTGCTTTTCAAGCCAGGGGGATAACAACCATGAAACCTCCACTTCAGTAAATTATATTAACAACACTTATAAAAGATAAAGGTAAAAAATTTTAAACATATCAGCCTCCTTCGGGACATTTATCACCCGAAAGTCCTTATATCTTAATGTTTTCAAATCAGGAGCGTTATAATATTTTCTACGTGTAAGCGCACAATCAATGCATTCAAGTAGTACGGCATCACACAGATCCCGGCTCGTATCCAGTGAGTAATGAAAAATTAACTCTGTAATCCGGGAAAATATTAACTGAGACATTAAAAGCAATACATCAACATTTTTTGAAGAGCGCCCCCAATTTTCAAAATTTGATATTTTGGCACAGTTATGTTGGGATGTCTAGGAAACTACAACTGCAAACGAGAATGCTCAAAATGGTGTATTTTATCATAAAAATACGCAATTTTGAATAGAATTGGGATCCCAAATTGTACTTAACGGCAGAGCTGGAAATGCTAAGTTTTATGTCCGTCCATGATGATATCCATACCACCCCGGCCTTTTTCAGTTGCTTCATGCCCCACTTGTGCTTTGACTACTCGCGCACTGAAATTCGGTACAATGTCTACGCCCATGGTGTTACTTTGTACTTCGGGCTGGACAGAGTAAAATGATAAAACATGAGATAATTATATAATTTTTGAATGGCTTTGAGTATGATACAAGAATCTATTGCCCAGAGCTAGAAAAATATTGTACGATTCGAAGACGAGTACAATATTTTTTCTAGCGATTGCAATATATTCTTTATCATACGAAAAAAAGCCATTCCATATTATAGTATTATTTAAATATCAGGCTGACTCGAACCCAAAAGTGCTGTATTCCAACTGACGAGGCTTGACAACATGATCAAACACCAACCTCCCCCCCGTTCTACAGTCTGAACGATAGTGCTTTCTTTGATGTCGTTCCAAAATGCCCGGATGGGATACAATATCAAAAGAAATATTGTCTTGTCATCCGGTGCCCTTTTACCAAAGCTGTACATACAGATTTCTTTGTACACTCTGAAGCCGAATATAAGTAATATCAGTCTTTCAGTACCAATCGTGCCAATCAATGTGCAAACCATACTGCCATTCTTACAGTATTTCTGATTTGCTCTATTAACATGATCAATCTCAACCAGTGACCAATCACATAGTGCTTATATGCTGATGATAGGGCGGTAGTGCTGGGGGGGGGGTCAATGTTTAAGGGTCGGATACAACATTTTCTCTCCAAACACAATCACAATTCCCATTGGACAAACTATTTCACCAACCACCATTACGCTACCTCAAATAAACGGGAACAACTGAATATTGACATAAACATCCCTGGCAAAAAATCCTACAATTGTTTTTTCACAAGTTGTAAAAGGATAAAAATCTTCTTTTGAGAGAAATGGCCCATCAGGACTATCAACCGCAACCCGGTAAGAAATTTTTGTACACACATGGCTTGAAACGGTCAAAAATGTCTGCACTCCCTCTCCAACATTTATGCAAGCTAACCAGTTGGGGTCCAAACCTATGTAATCAAATCCATACAATATATCCTACGCATGTGAAAGAAAAAGTTTCAAATATTACACCCGCAGGCTTTACTCTGTGTAACATCCATTGAAGTAGACTGTCAAATTTTATGGAGATGGACAGGGATGTGGATATTGGCTGTGCTACAGTCGCACTCCCATTGCCTGACTACTGCTGGTAGGAATGTTGTATCAATGGCAAGATTTTCTAGTAGAATTGATAGATAAGTTGCTATTAGGGCCTAGTATTATTCTAAATTTTTTCAACCATGTTTAATGTTATAACACTGCTATAGACAGCCAAAATATTTTGTGACTCAGGTCCCAAAGATAGGTTGCCGTAATTTGATTTTTGGTGATAGAGAATCATAGTGGTGCACTAAAGAGAGTCTGGCAAGTTTTCTACCAATAAACCTGTATAGTCCCAGCACTTTGCCACATACCACCAGAACCATACCTGGCCGATGTTAAATCCTACAACATGTTCTTTTCTCCCACAGGATCCTCCGCAGTATCAGAACTTATGTGTACAACAATTGCTTAAAATTGGCCATTTCCAACATAGCTTATTAATGTGAGCATAATGAAAAACTAAAGCATGTAAAGGCTTGATTTATGATCTTAAAAAAAATGAATTCCTTACGATTTTTTCTCTTTTGAGTCCCTTCAATCACTTTTCTTGGGATGCTCAACAAGAGTAATTTTCTCCCTGCAATAATTTGAGATCAATATCATGAAATCCACAATTGTTCATCAATGTCAAAATAACACCTAGAATTTTCGCGGTTTCTCGGCTTTCTCGCTCGCTAGATTCAAAAATATACTGTGGCCGCCCCATGACCTTTGACTCCTGGCACGTGACCTTTGATCTCATCAACATATGGGTATCGCATGGTGCACCTTGACAAAAGTTTGGTCCCAATGGAACTTCAAGTTTTCAATTAGATCAATTTTACTTTTAAGCCCATTTTTCTCAACTTGACCTCACATGACCTTTAGACCTTTCAACATGAAACCTTTGACCTCATCAACATATGAGTATCCTCATTGTGCACCTATGACAGAAGTTTGGTTCCACTTGAATTTAAACTATTTCATTGAGGTAATTTAAAAAAAAACTTAAAACAATTTGTGCACACCACCTCACACATCCACACACACATACACACAAAACATCCACACACAACATCCACACAAACCACGCACAACGATTGCTAAGTGGACCGGCCAAGCTATACTTGCGGCCCCAAAATGCTCTAAAATAAGGCCGATCCATCTCAAAACCTTCCATGGTGTGTAGGAGGGCATACTCTCTCCCCCGCCCACATAGCCACTCTCATCATGATCAATGACTGTGACCTCATGTGCACCAGTGTTGACACCTTTCTAAGCCTATGTAGGCTTTAAGAAAAAGTAGAAAGTTGTTAAACATTTTAATGTTGTAAACAGATGTTTTTGTAATCCAATTGGCATTAATATTTTGCTTCGCAGTAAGTTTTGTCTAGTTTTATTAATCTGGAGATGTTTCAGACAATATAACCATAAAAAAGACACATCATCGCATATTAACAAACTACATTTTACCATGCATAATTTGCAGACATAATTGCTTGCAACTCGCCTATCTATACTTTGTACTAGCAGTTTTGGCCAGTGACTTTTAGATTGTCATGACAATACACAATTTTTCACAACACCACCAAAAGGCATGATAGATGAAGACAAACCACACCATATTTGCAGGTCAATAAATCACCTGTCTCTTAATGTTTTATTTGTTTGTACGCCACCTCGGACGTCAACATCACCCACAATCACACACTGTCCCCATGGAATTGAAGCATTTTATAGCACACATATATATTCCATATTTTGTTGGGACCTGACTGCTACTAATGCCACTGGCATTGTTGTAACCTGGCCAGTCCTGAAACCTACCCGTCCAACCTGATGTGAATTCATTTTAAAATTTAATCGCTATCCTTTGACAGTTCCTTAAACTTATTGTGGGGTTTCCACCCCAAGAGTAGTTTACACAGGCTAACCTAATCCGGCAGGGCATTGCACATACCTATTACTAAGAACATACCGGACACTTATGGTGCGTGTTCCGATATCTTTGGGACCCTGATTTAACCCGTGGAAGTAGTTAAGCTTTTACAGCCTTGGGCTTAATTACTCAGTTCCCTCAAATCATATAAAGGTTTTAAAATGCCTTATTCATATATTGTAAATTTTGTAAATTAAAATTTTTAAGGAAACATTTCATGGTATATTTTCGGAGAAATGATAAAACAAGCTGAAGTTGAAGTATCGATTTTGATATCAGATAAATAGGCCGTATTTTCATTGTCGTCCTAAAATTGGAGCCCTCTAAAATCATTTCATTCCCAAGATATAAAACAAAAAACGCATGTTTAGCGGTTAACCATGCAATATAGCACCAGTATTGAATAGGCCTTTTCAACATGCGTATTGGTCTAACATATCAAACCGCAAGTGTGTGTCCCACGGTACTTGATGGGGTGTATTTGCAGGTTGCCTGGCTCTCATATCCAGTAGAGAAACCAATACATCCAAATCGGGACACCAAGCACCTATTAAATGTCCATGGCCTGATTCACTAAGAGCACTCATCCCAGAATTCACAGATTTTACCGAATGTTCAAATTTGGGATTGAAGAAGGCTACTCTTTTCTCACTTTCCCTGGTAAAGTCTAGAGGGCTAAAGGATGTTGGTTTGGAATATGAGCAAAATATGCCCCATTTTGGTCGACCAATTTAATTTTACACAAGTCTCTATGGGCAAAAAGTGGCAAAGTTTGGTCCTTATGGTGCCATATAAGATTAAAAATGTGGGTAGCATTTTCTTTTGAAATCAGCATGACTGGACCCAGTTTCTTTTTGGAACACATCATAATCAAAAACATCCAAAAATCCCATCACATTGCCAGGGAGTTAGGCAAGGGAACACCGACGCTGCAGCCAAAAACATGCTGAAGAATCAGCTATTGCACTTTTGAATGTGACTCTGAAGAATCAAATCATACAACAAAATAGTGGCAGGTCGCTAAGGCATTGACGGTAAGACACTAGAAAGGCAGATAATAGAGCGTGACATTTTAAAGCGAATGTGCACATCATACATGTCTTTCCCCAACTTTTTCACACTTCCATTTACATAATTGTGAAGGTCATCAATATAAACAACCTACAGAAAATAAAGATGGTTTTTTATTGATTAAAAGTCTCTTTCATGGTACTGTACTGAGCTAAGCTTTGACGGATCAGGCTTGTGATAACCTGAGATCAACAAACCTTTCCCTGGAGCTGGGTCAATGATAAGAAGGGTTTTTTTTACAGTGCTCTTGACTGGATTGAACAAACAACCGTACAGTTGCAACAATTGCATGTTTCTGGGCCAGGCTCCGGGAAAGATTAATACAAATCAGAGAGAGAAGGTATTTTCATTTCAAATGCTGCGAGATTTTATAGAGCTAGTGATAAAACATTAGCATCTGCTAAATAATTCATACCAAATCATGGAATTTATACACACAGATAAGAACTTACAGACACTGTCTCTCAATGAGCCCTTCACAACAATTGGATGAGGAAACCTGCTCCCAGCGGGTGTGAGCCATTTGGACCCACATGACGCCTGATGAATTGACACACCCCGCACCAAGCTCATTTCCAAAACACCTGAACCAAGAAAGCATACTCCAAGGCACAGTTCAGCAATGAATCAAATCAATCGGCATGGTTTAAGAAAATACACCCCCTGGTGTTTGAGGATGAGTTACAAAAAAGAAGTGAAAACACAATGTCAGCTCATCTTATCACAACACACAGGTTGATCCTTAGGGTAAGCATAAGTAGCGAGGGGTGAATGGGCAGAACAAAAATCACCACAGCTTTTATCAGCAAATTGACGCCAACACAAAAAGGCCTTCACTGTGAATTATGATAAGTTCATACCAAGCCAAGTGAAGCTAGTGCTTAAGCTATACTTGGGAGCTCCTTGGAAATGTATTAAGGGGCATCTCTGCGAATTTCTTGTCTAGGAATACTATAATGTATCAACGAGAGCATTCAACGATGCCTGTGAAACCCTTTCTGATGTAGCAGGTATCTAAGTAGGTCAGACCATTGCAGGACCAATGTTGGAAAATCCAGTTGCCTAATAGGCGGCATTAAATCATTTGAACATTTCAGCTCTTTTGCATGACACGGGCCCCACTCCAAAAAGATGTGAAATTAACCACATGTTGTAGAATACTTTGTGCAAGGTTAAATTACGTCTTACAGAATTGTTTTTTATTAAGAGTAAATTTGAAATTTTTGGAGTGGGCCCTGAAGAGCACTCCTTAAAAGAGAGAAATTCACTCTCATCTGAAAGAGCGTGGGGGGGATTATTAATCATAATGAAATAAAAGACTGAATACATCGCGCTCCTTCACTGAGTATCAGTAAAACACAGTCCCCTGTGCGTCTAGTGGAAAATAGTCATGCCGAGAGAGTGATGAGGACGGGTTTGAGACTGTATTTTTTTGTCTTTATTAGTTACTGAACGTATACCGGGAATTGGGGAATTATGGCCTTATGTATTGATTTCACTGAGAACCCATGCCTGTAGCAAAGTCAACCACTGACAATTTTGCAACTTATTGCTTACGAGCCTTCACAAGACCCCACAACTTCCAAAACTACTGTCATGCACGTGTGACAATATATAAAGTTAACATAACTGTTGCAGACAACTGAACGTTAATCACCAGGGTACATAGAACACTGCAAAATATTGACAAATATGGCAGTAGGGGAGTACGGACTGGTGCTTAGTAGCAATGCAGAAGCCAGGGGCAATGTAAAGGCTGAAGGGCACCAAGCATATTTACTGACCTCGAAAGAATCTTTGGACGGTACGCAAATAAAACAAAGTCATGTTTCCTTTTTCAGGAAGTAAGCCACTGAGGGAAATGTTAGTAGTGGGGCACATGGTGAAATCCAATACCTTGAAAATATTTGAGTTTCAATTTTTCAAAACCAAATTTGTTTGCATTAAAGTCTTATCCTTTGGACGGGAGGAGAATGCACAAGGATTTTCCAATGGCATAAAAAAATATCTGCCTCTAAGTAAAATGGACTTTGGAAACTTGGCCACGAGAAAACATCTCAATCATGTGGCACATTCGTTTTTGCAACCTATCATTCATAAATGGTACTAAGTGGCAGCTTTTGGGCACCTCAAAAGTATGGGGTGACAATAAGTGGGCTCATCTATTATTCATGTTTACCTGTGTCTTATAGCATATGCAAGTCGGTCCAATACAAGGTACAGTGGCCAGGTAAAACAAGCATTTTATGTCATTGGCGAGCCAGTATGAACGCCAAAAGTGGTCAGCAATCATGCAATTTCAGCCAAATTTTGCTAAAAATGGGTAATTTTGTTGTAAAAAGTATGTAAGCATGACTGGGGTATTCATTGAGTCATTGGACCATAAAGAAAACAATTCCATACCCAACCTATGAAATTAAATCCATTATATTTACATTTCAAGGAACAGGCTATGTTGGTTGATTTCCTAAATTGAAATTCTGATCAAAATTTCCACACACTCATTCATAAATAGATTAAATCAGGGTGCCTGAAACTGAACCTTGTTAAAGCCATGTTACTAGGGTCACAAAACTAAAGGTTTGAAACTCCAGAGGTGAAAATTAAATCCAACTACGGCATTTACCCCTGTGTGTAACCTTTGACCTATGTGTGTGACCTTTGACATCAGATTTGTTCTGTGCTCCGGTCAGTGGTCGTTTTGACCAAATTTGGTGGTCATAAGGTATTTCTATGCAAATTGAGCTCTAGATGACCTTTGACCTTTTAGGTCACTCTGAAACCCTGATAACAAATGTCAGACTGTCCTCCCCTACCTTCATGCCAAATATCAGCCCCATATGTCAAAGCATAACAAAACGCATAACCGGACAGAGACTCGCGGACAGCCTCTTTTTTTAGTAGTACAGATTATTTTCACTCCAAGTTGTGTACACACAATGGCCAAAACTCTTAAATCACCCCCCTGACTTATCTCCTCCACTTCTCATATCGGAGTATAGACCGGAAGTCAACATACACTTTCGAGGTTACCTCCACTCAGTATTCCCCGAAGCTGTCCATACGGCACGACACTCCAAAACACTCTTGAGTGTGATCGGAGTTTGAGCTTCACCCCAAGTTTTTTAAGGGGTAAAACCCACTCGACCCTTGATAAAACTCCAGAGTTTAAAACTCCAAATGCATCCACATGGTCAAAAACCCTGATCAACACTCCAGAGTTTTGAAACTCCAGAGTTTCAGCCTCTGTGTACATGTGGACAGGACTTAAGTCAGTCAAGTTATGAAAATAATGACGATCAATTTATTACCCTTGGCTCTTCAATTCTTTCTCTGGAGCAAGGACATTTTCCTGTGCCACCTATCAGTATACTCTATCAGTCCTTGAAATCATCATGGATTGATACATTAAACATCAATTGACTCATCTTTCATAATTGTACAGATCCTAGCAGCAGTAGCTTCATCCTGTTACCGTCTCATACTAGTGTAAGTTATACATTGTCAAGCTAGCAGTCATATGTACTGACATAAACGGAAACATGCTATGTAGTCTAGAGAATGAGATCTATCATCTTCATCTGAACCAAATTTTCTTCTTTTTTTTAAGTTTTTTTTTGAAGGGGTATTTTGTTATTTTTAGCACACTGTTTTGTTTAAGGTTGAAGCTTTTTCCCCAAATTTCTGAAACTACATGTTTCATACAAAATGACAACATGCAGAGATGACTGAACCTCCCCATGCAATAAGATTTGGCATATAGAAATTCTTAACCCTCACCACCCTGGCAGCATGTATGGACCTTTTTCCCTTCTTTCCACCGAGCACTTTTGCAAAGGGAACTTCCGGTCATATTATTCAAAAATGCAGAAGACGGACAGACATTCAGTGTATGTGGTTGATTCGTAGTCACCGACATCCCAGAAGTACCCCCTGGAATAACGCATGATGGAAAGAAAGGAGGCTCCAGATGTTATAATACATAAGTCATTAGTTTATGAGATGGCTTCCCAAATGACCTGCAATTATTTGGGAAGCCACCTCAAAATTATTTGGGAAGCCACCTCAAAAACCATTGAACTAAGACTAGGCTTGTTTGAACTCATTTGAATGCATTTTTCATGCCGATTCTGACAATGGTCATAAAAATGCAAAATTTTGAAAACTTTGGGAAAACAATTTTAAAAATTTGATCTCTGATTAAATATTGTCACCTGCAGGAACCAAAGGGTCACGCAATGTTTAAACCCAAATGGACAAAATCTCATCTCCTTTGAGGAAATTCTGTGAATGTGGACAAGGTGATTACTCATAAAATGCCTCTTTAAATATGATAAACTGATAAACCTTTGGTGATATTTCTTTACCTATCAAACAAATGGCAAACTGGCAAACTAATTAAACATTTCAAACACAGAGCTGAGACAAGAGTTTCTAAATGCAGACTGGCAAAGAAAGCAAGGGAAAAATCCTTGACAGTTCACTTAATTTAAGTACAGGAAATCCCTGGATTGCAGGCAAATAGTATTAAGTCACAATGACAATATAAAATTTAAAATGATTTTTTGGCATGGAATTGATTTAAAGCAATAACAGGATATTTTTTTAAGAGTGCCCCCAATTTTTTAAAATTTTGAGATTATTTTTTGCAGTTGTGTTGGTAATTGTGTAGTAAACTATACCTGCGAGTGGTAATGCTCACAAATGCGTATTTGTCATAAATGAAGCAATTTTGTCATTAGAATTGGGATCCCTTATTTAATTTAATGGCGGAGCTGGAAACATCTAATTTATGTCCGTCCATGGTGAAATAGTCCTAAAAATAATGCTACCTCACAAAAATTACCTTCAATTGTCCTGAACCGACGGAACAACTAATGGATAAGCGTAGACATGTTTATAAGTCAATTACCAATGCAACTGCGCAAAAATCTCAAAAAATTGGGGCGCTTTTCCAAAGAATGTGCTCTTATTGCTTTAATGGTTTTATTTAACCCTGTTGATAATACAATGTGTTTAATTGATTTTAAGGAAACCCTAAAAAATAAGTTTGTCAAAATTTGGAAAAATGGTAAATTCAATAGGTTGATCATCCATACTTAAAATAAGCAGGTCAAACATTGGCTAGATCAAAAAAATACTCAACATGTCATCAAATAAACCTATAACATCACATACAGAGTCAAAACCATCAACCTGAAGTGCAAATTTATATTATACTCCATGTCTAGCTACCCATAATTAAAGCCACTCGAAAACAGACAGAGCAGAAAGCATGAATTGTAACTGGGTTGTAAATCTTTGCATATACACACCAAAAAGTGAGGGGGAAGTGTAAAATGAAACAGTAATTACTTTTTGAGTCTTGAGAGACAATCCATAAAGCGGTTTATCATCAGACTAGGCATAAGATGAAATCGTATCGGTGCGCTTTCCTCTAAGAGCCAACTTATCACTCCTTCGCCTCATCCTAAATCACTTTAATCTGAGATGGTTGAGGTTTCTCCAATATGTAGGTCACAGAATGGCATCCTAGGAATACTAATCTCAGCTTGTGTGTTACTTGGCAACTGTAAATGCAGGGATGCTGCAGGATTTGGACAAATTAAAGAATTTGTTAACTGGACTTTGGACTAATTCAACAGTATGTATATAATTTATTAAAGGTGCAATGAGAGATTTCACATATCAGGTGTCCCTCAAAAAATTGAAAGTACTGATTTTTGCCCTGATGAAAGCTTTCCATCATATATATCCCCATCCGTAAGGATTAAGCTGAGAAATGTTTCTTTGGTACAAAAATTAAGCCATTTCTAATTTCGTATAGGAGCAAATACGAAATTCAGCCTATGTTTTATATTGACATTTCTGTAGCAAATATAAGGTAAGAAATCTATTGAATGTCTAATCTATATGAAATTAGTATTATGACACAATATTTGGGTGCCTCAAAAATCTCTCATTGCACCATTAATGCTGCCTTCATATTTATTTAATGTTGACATGTCACGATTTTGTAACAACACCAATGGTGAAATATGCCAACATAGACTTGGGATTGATTTTAAATGATCAACTGGCACATTTACATCAAAGATGTTGAAATTGGGGTTGATTGATTTTGCTGTTGTTGTTTTGCTTGGGTATACTACAGGCTGTGGTGATAAGCAGAGGGGCAGGAGATACAATGATCTGACGGGCATCCAAATATATAAACAAAAATATATTTTTGATTTTTCATTGAAAATAATGCATACAAGATTTCCCACTTACATTCATTCATAAATACCCCAAAACGAATGGAAATATTATCACTTAGCATATACCATGTTAAATTTCCCAAATAAGAAGATCTACCAATCATGTACAAGGGTAAATCCAGGATCCCACATCCTGGGGTGCACAATCCTTGTTACGATCCCAGCCCATGTGGCAGTGGGTCCAGGCCCCTGGCAGGGTCCAAGGACAGAGCCCCCTGGTGGGGGTCCAGGGGGCAAAGCCCTGAAAAATATGCATTTTCAGGCAAATTTGACATCATTTTTGACCCATTCTGGTGCAATCTGAAGCCTATATTAGAGCTACGATATTTTTTTAGCCCAATGGGGTGCATGCACTCCCTCTGAAATATGTGAATTAGCTGATCACGCAGCATATTTCTGTCAAACTGAAGCCTACATCTTCTCCAGCTGGGGTTTTGAACTCAAATGGAAAGTGCATTGTTAGACACCATGAAAATACACGCAACAGAATATTATTGAAAGCTGATCCTGTAATGATGCGATGACTACATTCCCTGGTGTAATGCCAATGTCTATGTTGCGTTTCTAAGGCCATATGGTTAGGTCCACTAGCCACCATACCAACATTCATGTGAGAAAAAGTTATAGAGCTGTGGTAAGGCATTTCTTATGAAAATTCCAGTACCACCCATGATGTATGTAAAATGTGTGTTAGAATTTTTGGATCCTAAAGAAATATAATATCAGGTGCAGGGTTTGTGAAACCAAAAATTAGAATACAAAAAATGATCCAACATTTGTCACGAAAATGAAACCATTGTGACATCAAAGCTCTGTCATTGTTGCATAAACTGAAGGAGTTGAGACAAAAATCACAGACCAGCTCAAAAGCATTCAACTACAATTTGTTGTTCTGGGGTTTCGTATTCATAGGGCCAAAGCTGTTTTTACATCGGAAAGATGGTCTAAAAATTAGCGTAGATAAAAAAGCCACTACATTGCAAGTTACCCTAGCATATGTGTAGGCAGCAAATGATTTGGAGCAAGGGTACTTTGTTTAATATCGTATGTATGCTGTATTTCGTTTGTTTTTGTTTGTAATGTTATTTTGCAGTTTCAGTGTGTAAATTTTGTTTTGCGGTCTGATCACCTCTGGAATTCGGCCTTTCGATCCACATCCCCCCATCAATTTGCTCTTGTATTTAAATTTTTTAATATTTTTTGTCAGCGGGATGATGGGAAATACATGAATGCATTGGCAGAATATCAAAGTCATGCACAGAGGTTGGGTGGTTTATCTCAGTAGCCGTGCAAAGTCCTCTGATTCCAATTATTTAAGAATTAAGGACATGTATATGCCTACTAGGACGTTCATTTAATTTCCTATAGCACTATTTGAAACAAAAACGTTGATTGGATGACAGAGCACCCATCACAGTGGATAACTTCTCAGTCATTGACATGTAATGGATGACATGACACCATGGATTTTGAGAGTACCATTATGTGTTACAATGCCCAGATAGCAGCCTACACTATGGAGTTACAATATGCTCATCAACCAAGGGGCACAGTTCAGTGGGTGTTGTATTGTACATGCATGACATGAACTGATCTTGTGCATCGAGGTATCATATAGTCTACCAACCATCAGGGTGGTGTTTTCTAAAATACACTGTGATGAAAAGACTATTGAAACTGTGCCGTAGTAGGTGATACTTCATTGCCCTCTAGTGAAAGCATTGTTTTAAAACCTGTTTACTGTAAGTTTGAATTTTGTAAATATCGGGGCAATGACTGTGGTTTTAAAATATTTAGAATCTATTTGATGGATTAAATACCAACAATTCATAACGATGGGCCACTCACCTAGGAAATGGTTGGCGATAAAGGCTGGCATTCCAACCAGTGGTATTTCAAATTAAAGGTTGATGCCTGAAATAAATACTGCATTGTGGTTATATCATCTCTTAAATAGGAGAGGTGTCTATGATCTTTCAAGTATTTACACTAACCTATTAAGTACTAACATCCCGTAAGCGATGGTTGTTGTTTAAAAGACTATCGGTTGGATTTGCATTTGCTACCATAAGCCCCCCCAAACCAGGGCCTGCAGGTAGTTGGGTGACCATAGAGATAGGTAAATAAAAAGGTGATGGAGGACGTAGGACGGCACCATCTTGATTCAACGGGCTCACTGGCGGATGCTTAAACGTTACCGCCCAAGCCCATTATACACAAACACATTACAGCATGGAAAATGCACTTCTGTTGATACTCAAAAGGCATGCTCAGATCCCACCATACCGGATCAAATCCGGTCTGAGCGCGTAATGTAGTGTTCCAATCGTATTTGAGTACGCGCAGCCGAGCAGTGAACATACGGTTGCGTGTTGTATTTAAATGCAAGTTCATGCTGGCCAAAGTTCAGGGAAATTTTGACGTGTTAGGAGATGTGCGCCAAGTTGACGATCAAGTCAAGACAACAACCCACAGGCAACAAACCCGAAAGCACAACCCCGAAAGCAAAACAAAAACAAAAGCAGCCCTCAATGCAACCCCCAAAAGCCCAAACATCGTCAACACCAAAAACAAACCAACAAACACTAAAAAAACAAATCAAACGCCAAAAAAAAGAAACAAAACACGAGTTTGTTTCCCAGTAGGTACCGACCAAAATTTCCCATTGTGCGAAAGGCATTTTTTATTATGTTTGTTTTATTAATGTATTTAGATGTATTATTTAAACAAAATTAAAGGCTTTCCCCAAGAGAGCCCCAAATAATACCAAAGGTTAAGTCAAGACAGTCGCAAACCATATTTATAAAATCAAACAGGATTTTGTCGGAAAGGTGCCTCGACACAACCAATCTCCCTTCAATGATGAATTTTCCAGGCACATTCGGCTTCTTTGCTCGGTCTCTTTCTATATCAGCTGATGTCATGACATTGTTTATTTACAATCTGCAAAACACGCACAGAAATAACTGTAGGCATTTCGTGACACGATCGACAGTGACGAACACACTGCGTACACGCAGCAGGCTTACGATGTAATTGCGGTCGGCAATATTTGACAAATTGCGCGAAGAGTTGCGGAGTGCGTGAATTCACGCTTAAGTCCACAGGCCGAAGTGTGTCTACGAACCGGTCAAACAACTGCTGCTGTTCGTCATCTCTGTACCCTTAAAATATACTTGTAATTTCATCAATTTTCTGAACGAAAGAGGTTTATGAGCGATTTTAATTATTTGTAGTGAGATTCCATTTCAATAGGCATAACAAAATTTAAGAGAAATCTGTCCTAAGAACCTTGACCAAATTTATCATGAAAAGTTGAGTAACACATTTACTTTTAAATTTTTTTAAATGAATAGCATAAATTAATGCTTCCAAAGGTATGATAACAGACCGTTTTGGTCCCTATTTGGTAATATTGTCCAGTTATTTTATACATATTGTTAACAAAATTGATTTTGACTATTCGTGTTTTGGGGACGGAAATGGAATTTTAAACGTGCATGTGAAGTTACAGCAAACAACCGTTACTATTTTTGTCAGTCATGCTAAGCGATGGTTGTCTTTTTAAAAGGACTATTCTGTTAGATTTGCTTGCTACCATAAGCCAACCATGTGCTGCATGTAGTTGGGTGACCATAGAGATAGGTAAATAAAAGGTGAGAGGACGTCGGACGGCCATCTTGATTCAACAAAGGCTCACTGGCGGATGCTTAAATGTTACCCCCAAGCCCATTTACAGAAATCTTACAGAATGGAAAAATGCACTTTCTTGTTTATATCAAAGGGCAATGCTCAGATACACCCTACCGGATCAATCAGGTCTGAGCGCTGTAAGGTAGTGTGCCAAGCGAATTTGAGTACGCGCAGCGAGCAGTGAACATCCGGTCCGTGTATTCATGCAAGTTCATGCTTGGCAAAAAGTCAAGGGAATTGACGTGTAGAGATGTGCGCAAGTTGACGATCAAGTCAAGACAACAACCCACAGCAACAAACCCGAAAGCACAACCCGAAAGCAAAAACAAAACAAAGCAGCCCTCCAAAGCAACCCCCCAAACGCAAAACAGGTCACCACAACAAAAACAAACCAACAAACACTAAAAAAACAAAAACAAAACGCCAAAAAAAAGAAACAAAACACGAGTTTGTTTCCGGTAGGTCCCGGGGCAAAATTTCAATGCGAAATGCATTTTTTATTTATTTTTTTTTTTTAATGTATTACCGATGATTTATTTGTAAACAAAATTAAAGGCTTTTCCCCCAGAGAGCCCCAAATAGGATACCCAATGTAGTCAAGACAGTCGCAAAACCATAGTTATAAATCAACAGTATATTTTGTCGGAAATGTGCCTCAGACAAAACCAATCAGACCCTTCAATGATGAATTTTCCAGGTCAAATTCGGCTTCTTTTCTCCGGTCTTTTCTATATCAGCTGATTTTCATGACATTGTTTATTACACTCTCCAACACGCCCACGAAAATACTGAGCGCTTCGGTGACACGTCGAACCGTGTGACGAAAACACTGCGTACACGCAGAAGGGGCTACGCGGCTAATTGGGCGAATATTTGACCAATGGCGCCGCGTTGCGGAGTTGCGATGGAATTTCACGCAGTCCACGCTAGTGTGTTCGAATCGGTCAAACAACTGCTGTGCGGAAATCTCTGACCCTTAAAATTAATTGTAATTTCATCAATTTCTACTGAACGAAAGAGGTTCTATGAGCGATTTTTAATATTTTTTAGTTGAAGATGCCATCAAATAGCATAACAAAATTAAGAGAAATCTGATTCATAGGAACCTTGACCAAATTATCATTAAAAGGTGAGTAACAAATTTTACTTTCACTTTTTTTAAATGAAAAAGCATAAATTAAGCTTCCAAAATTTATGATAACAGACAGTTTGGTACCTATTTGGTGTAATATAGTTTGTTATTTTTCTACATATTGTAACAAATGATTTTGAATATTCGGTTTGGGGACGGAAAATGAGATTTAAAGCGTGCTTGAATACAGCAAAACAACCGTTATTATTTTTGTCAGGTCGGGGGGCTTTACAAATATCGGGCAACGCGTTGCGGTTTTGTCCGGTAGGGGTGCAAGCATGGCACCACTACCGGATACCAAATCAGGCATGAGCGCGTAATGTAGCTATTCCAAATGTCATTTGAGTACGCGCAGCGAGCAGTGAACATCCGGTGCGTGTATTTCAATGACAAGTTCACGAGGCAAGTTCAAGGGACTTTTGCGATAGGACTATGTGAGATGTGCGCAAGTTGACACCGAATTACGATAAAGTATAGGGTAACAACTCGCAGCATAGTTTTTCTTCAAATTTCCGAAATGGAAATAAACTTAAAGAATGACTGTCATGATAGGCACACCACACCCAAACGAAACAATAATACAAAGCAAGACCCAAAACAAAGCAAACTCCAAAAGGCAAATCAAAACAAAGCAAACCCCCACAAGCAAAACAAATCAAGAAACATGTCAAAAAACAACAATGAAACAAAACAACAAGGTATTAGTCTACCAATTTCCCGGACACAATTTCAATGCGGGGAATGCTTTTATTTATTGATTTTTTAAAAATTATTGAGAGGATTTCCCCCAAGAGAGCCTCAAATCATGCCAAATGTAGGCCTAAGTTAATTAAGACCCAGTTAACCGATTGAAGTGCATAAGGGGTTTGATTCCGCGTTAGTGCATAACGGGGGGGTTCCTAGGGACCCCCCCTAATATACCACCTTTCCTAAAGGATTGTTTAGATGCAATCCACCACATGATTAGAAGGCTTAAAAGACAATCAACAATAGGCTACAAAATCAAAGAAACAAACAAACATGTAATTAAAAAAAAAAATTAGGGGCAAAAACATTGATGTTAATTCGCGTCAAAATGTGCGAAGAAAAAACACTAAATTTGTTTCTGCATTTTCTACGGCATGCTTCCCCTAGAATTGTGGATGATTGCCTTTACTTGGTGGAAAGAATGAACGATATTTACCATATAAAGTCACAAACATAAATGTCTCATGCAGTTTATATTTTTTTAGGGTACTTGTATAATTTACCATAGGTTCCTACAGTAAATCGTACAGTGATGTATATAAAATAGAATGGCCTTCAATGCACCTACTATACGCTTTGAAAGTATTTTTTAAATTAATTATTTACTTTGTTTAGGTCACTAGGGTGTAGCATTATGAAATTCAGAAAGAATCCAGTAACTTAAAAGTTTTTCATTTGGTCATGGGCACTTCCGTTAGTGCCTAAGTGGGGGGCTCCTAGGTACCCAAGCTAAGTAACGGCAACACGACGCGATGGATTTTGGAATTTTTTGCACCAATGCAAGCGCAACTAAAGTTAGACAAATACAAAAAAATATAAACCAAATAATTGCAGCGTTAAAAATCGCCGGCTGAAAACTAAAGTTGGGTACCTAGGAACCCCCCCTTTGCAGTTACGGTAAGTGTTAAGACAGTCGCAAACAATTGAAAATAACAACAATATCTTGACATCAGATTCTGATGAGGCATTTTTTAAAACAAGGAGGGCATTGTTTTGTTAACGATACTTAAAGAAACTCAATTTCTTCAATTCATGAAATAAAAAAAAAAATGATTCCCTGAGGTGTGTTAAAAGTAACATGTTCAAAATAAAAATTGCGCGCTTACGATGAAACAAACTGTTTTTCCCCTTATTTTAGTCCTAAAAGCGAGGAGAGGAGATTAGACCATGTTTAGGCTAGCGTCCTATCCTTATTAGTAATTAATCATCTTCATTATCCAGATCTTTCTTAGCATTCTCACAGTCGTGTCTAGCGTTATCAGAAAGGGTGTGTATTAAGTATTTGCCGGCGAGCATTCGACACCACATATTTTCCAAATGAACAAGTGTGATTTCTACGCTCGCCGGCTTTCCATTTACAATTATTTTTGAGTAACAAAATTTCTAATCTGTATATCTTAACACTCCCAGATCAAGGCCTTGCATCATCAATATTGCTGTATTAAACACCCAACGTGGTAATTCGTGGGCTAAAACTGACGGTTGTAAAGTACATTCATTACATAAGGAATTATTGAATTTCCATAAGGGGACCTCTTTGCCCTCCCTAATAGAACATATAACCCAGGAGCTCGCACACATTTTGTAACCCACATCTCAAGTTACAAAAGGTTTGAGAGATTAAATTGTTGACAGACTGACAGAAACCCCTGAAACTGATTCTAAGTGCCGCAATTGGTGGCCTTGAAGGCGAGAGGGGGCCAAAACAAAGTTTGTACAGGGGTCTAAATTTTAAAGTGATCCAATAATGTTTTGAAAAAGCACACCATAGTATGTGTTAACCATAGGGATTCGAAAAGTTATAGTTTGTAATATGTACACCCTAAAGTTTCAGAGTATAGGCTAAAACCAGTGTTCGGTTTTTACAACAACTTGAACAAGGATTAATTTTCTCTTGTTTTCTCCAGTAATTACCTGAGTCGCTGGCCCTTCGTTCGAAACTAACAAAAATGACGGCTCAAGTGAATTTTAGCAGCACATTGTTAACGGCCGTGATGTTTTTAGCTCTGCATCAAACAGATTCAAAATATCGGCGCGAAACTGACAGATGCGCGGTTTTGGAGTGAAGTGATCGAGAGAACGGATAGAGACCGGGGGAGAGTTAAATTCGGGCGGGCCTCTGCGTTGCATAAAAAATTGACGATGGACTTTGATTGTATCATCCGATGAACATTCACATAGTGATTTGGACGACAAAAATTGGATTTGCTGATTTCACGTAGTTGTTAACTAGAAGACATGTATTTTTAGATGAAAATCAGTTTTAAGCAATATGGCTATATTTTTAGTCATAATTAACAAAATTAATGAGTAAAAAACAAAAGAAAATAAAGCTTTCAGAGAAACAACCCAAGCATGCAGAGAATACAACAGGACTCACCTGTTAGAAATAGCTGAAAATGTTCAGGTGAACCAGGTGCATGCATCTGTATTCTTCACATCCTTGAGTTCAAAAAGGATTACACTCGATTCAGCAAAAATATTGATGTTAATTCGCGTCAAAATGTGCGAAGAAAAAACACTAAATTTGTTTCTGCATTTTCTACGGCATGCTTCCCCTAGAATTGTGGATGATTGCCTTTACTTGGTGGAAAGAATGAACGATATTTACCATATAAAGTCACAAACATAAATGTCTCATGCAGTTTATATTTTTTTAGGGTACTTGTATAATTTACCATAGGTTCCTACAGTAAATCGTACAGTGATGTATATAAAATAGAATGGCCTTCAATGCACCTACTATACGCTTTGAAAGTATTTTTTAAATTAATTATTTACTTTGTTTAGGTCACTAGGGTGTAGCATTATGAAATTCAGAAAGAATCCAGTAACTTAAAAGTTTTTCATTTGGTCATGGGCACTTCCGTTAGTGCCTAAGTGGGGGGCTCCTAGGATACCCAACCTATTACCGCAAAAACGACCGGATGGATTTGAATTTTTTTGCACCAATGCAGCGCAACTAAAGTTAGACAAATACAAAAAATATAAACCAATATATGCAGCCGTTAAAACTCGCACGGCTTGGAAAACAACTAAAGTTGGGTACCTCCTAGGAACCCCCCCTTATGCAGTTAGTGTTAAGACAGTCGCCAAACCATTTAAACAAAACAACAAGATCTGACCTACGATCTCTGATGAGGCATTGTAAACGATAGGAGGCATTGATAAAACGATACGAAAAAGAAACTCAATTTTCTCATTCATGAAATAAAAAAAATGATGCGGTTAAAAGTAACATGCTTCAAAATAAAAATTTGCGCGGCCTTACCGATTGAACAAACTTGTTTTCCCTTAAATTTTAGTCCTAAAGCGAGGAGATTAGACAATGATTTAGGCATTAGTTCCAAACCGAGGACACTAAACAGTTGACCATATTTTTATTTAACCTTGTTTTCTTGCAGACACATTAAACAATCAGAATTTGGTCGGAAATGTGCATCAGACACAACTTTATATCCATTCAATGCCGGCTTTCTATACATCAGCATTTAATTTTCAAAAAATGTTGGTTTTAATTACACCGCTCAGCAACACGACCTAAATAGAAAGTGTGCTGTGTTGTGTGACGAACACACTGCGTACACGCAGCCCGCTACGCTGTAGTGCGGCGCATAGTTTTGACCAGTTGCGCACCGCGTTGCTAGGTGCAATGGACTAACACAGTCCACGCGAGGTGTTGAATCGCGTTCAAACAACTGCTGTTCGTCATCTCTGTGCCTTTAAAATATGCATGTACTTTCCTCAATTTCTACTGAACGAAAGAGGTTATATGGCGATTTTTGATTATTTCTTAGATGAGATTCCAAAGTCAATAGCTAACAAAATTTACGAGAAATCTGTTTCATTAGAACCTGACAAAATTTAGCGTTAAAATTGAGTAAACAAATTTTACTTTTCACTTTTTGGATATGAGTAACATAAATAAAGCTTCCAAAATGTATGATAAAGGTCCATTTTGGTCTCTATTTGTTTATATATATTTGTCCAGTTATTTTTCGACATATTGTTAACAAAATTGATTTTGAATTATTCGATTTTGTTTTGGGAAGAAAATGGATTTAAACGTGCATGGGGAATGACATCAAAGAACGGTATTATTTGTCAGTTGCGGGGGGCTTTACAAATCATCGGGCTACGCGTGAGGTTTGATCGGTTAGTGGTGTGCTCAGTAATAATTTGTGACATCCAAAAGAACATCATTCAGGCATGTGGTTTGTCCAGCAAGTTTACCGTTTGCAAAGACAAAGATTAGCCAAAGTGGGTTTTGTGCAGATATTCATTGACTTCCAAATAACGTGGGCTATAGTGTGTTCGTAGTGCTATGACAAGTTGTGGACATTTTAACACTAACAGTATTGGTGCACAACCCAGTTCTAATGTTTTTTGATATGGAAATTTGACATAAGTAGGTGCGAATCCAGTGTTCCGCCAAATCCTCATTGTTATTATTGGTAAACAGCCGATAAATAAGGCTGTTCCTGCCCCTTCTAAACAAAATTAACAGGAACAGCCGAGCAGGCTGGCTGGGTGACAAGTTGTATACAAGGATTAGATACACGGGGCGAAAGATAGGCACCTATGGATAGCACGACAGTGTGAATCTATGCAAAAATGAGGAAAAGATATTCAAATTTGCAGGAGCAGCTTAAAGGGAAGGATAGTCTGGCAGTTGTTGAATCTCATTAATACTCAATGCAAAAAAGTTACTAAGAAATAAAAAGTGCTGAAAAAAATATGAATTGAGATGCAGTTGCCACTAATATGTTAGAATACTAATCTATTACAAAAATGCTAATTTGTTATGATTCGATTTAGTAAAGTAAAATGATTATATAGTACCTTTAAACTCTGCTACTTATGCCTTCATTAGCATAAACTTTAGTGTTAAACTATGTTTTTAAAAAAAAAAAAAAAGCCTAGCTATTATGGCAAAATGCAAGGACAGTGAGACTATCTTATATAGAACCACTTCTAGACTTGACACAGTCAATGTTATTGGACTACTCATGCATAATACTGTGACAAGGGTGCATAATTCAGCACATTACCACATTATGTGCCCGGATGAGATTGATTTTTAAAACGATACAGCTGTTTGTGAAAACACCTGTAATAACCTGAACATCAAACAATGCATGAAAAAACACCCTGCATGTGAAAAACATGAAAGCAATGATGTATTTCCTTGGAATGCTATGCCTTTGATAATTTTCTTCCTTTTAAATGCCTCTAATCCAATTAATGTTGATACAAAACAAACCCAATCAAAACAATCACTGAAGCACAAACAAGATTGGAAAAATTGGACTATAGGTATTTAATTGAATTCAAATTTATTTCTTCTTGCCGACCATTTTTTTAATGATAAAATAAATTCTCCTGGGCACACACACATTGAAGTCTAGACTAAAACACATTGGTATATAAAAAAAAATAATGAGTTCAAAAAGATTAAAAAACCTTTTAACAGTCAATACAATTTTTGAGAGAAAAAAGTCAAATTAATGGATATTAAGCGTGCTCTCCTTGAAATATTAGTATTTCCAAACACCTGAACACATCTCAAATCAAGATATACTACTGTTTGGATCCGTCGTCTTGGCGATGGATTGTTGCAACGACACCCTAAAGGAAAACACCAAGGGCCACACCCCCTTGGCCAGAATGACAGCAGACCAGCGGTTGCTATTGGTAACCTCAATGAACCTATTTAAGCGTGGTTTAATTAAAGAACTAAAAGATGATATATAGCCCAAGGTGTGGCCGGCAAAAGATAAGATGCTGAACTCTGCGCGGGCTATGGCGGGCCAGTTCACATCCCGTTCACGTTGAGGAATTCTATCACGCTCACATTGACCCTGCTATAGGGCCCAACAATTCAAACAGATTATTTCCTCACAAAACATAGTAGATAGAATTATTGATCCTGATCGGCGCTTATCTGCTGCACCACACAACAGGGTGCTGTTACAATTTCCGTCCAGCCAACTGGCCTTAACAACAGTCGTGTGCCACCGACTCACAGATGAATGCTAGTATTCTCACATGAGATGCAAGGTCCAGGCACTAGCTCATTTTAAGATGCACGACGGAGATGTTGTCCGAAGATGCACACACTATCCCGTCATAAAAATATGATTGACCTCAAAAACCCACACACGCGCACACACACACAACCCTCTCTTCAAAGGTAATTAACAATATAGTACTACCAAAAGCCATACCGTTCATAGTTCTAATGCAGCCCCGCATCATCATATTATCACTCGGGTCTCATCACAAAGCAATGACTACATCCAACATCAAATAAAAGCTATCTCTCTGTGCCACCAGTGATAGCAAGAAATAATACAAAATCCACTATGTGCTTAAAAACATTGACAGCTCACCTACATCACACACTCTACACTATTTTTGATGGCATGTTTTTTCACAATTCTTTTGTAACATTTAAATGAATACATTTGCCAAGCATTGTCGATGAAGACATGGTTAAAAATTAGCAAATTGTTAAGACACTACTAATTATAAGAGGACATTGAGAATGAAAATAAATGGTTTTCCTGTGTTTCTATTTGTAAAAATTTAAATGTTTCATTTACAACGCTGCAGACTAGTCGTTTCCTATCTTAAGAGTGAATATTAAACTACAACACATTTCACGTCTTTGATACTTTGATATCAGTTGCATCAACTTCATTGTTACGTTACACCTTTCAAACCCTGATAGATTTTGTATAGGTTATGCTTCCTTAAAGGACTGCAGGGTATATTTGTGAAGCCATCTCATAAACCATTGACCTAAGGACTGGCTTGTTTGGACTGATTTGAATGCGTTTTCTTATGCTGGTTCCAATGCAGCCATGGACAAATGTTGATTCTAATGTTTTAAAGACAAAATGCAAATAGAAACATTTTGATTTTATGAGAGATAGTTGCCATGCAGGGCCAAGGGTAGAGAGGTGTCATTATTATGCGGGGGTAGAAGATATGATGGGAGAAATATTTTAAAAACACTTTTGTTGAGCGGAGAGGGAACGTGAAAATGTTAATCAAGGGAGAGAGTGGGAAAGTCATGAACTTTTTAAATGGAGAATGAAAAGGAGATTTCAACGGTTTCTTCTTGGGAATGCGAAACGGTTGAACGGAAAGCAAGGATGGAATGCGAACTTTTTTGGGACAAAATAAAGTTGAGTTCCCCATTTGAGCTGGCATTAAATAATGACGCTCACTTAAGTAACACATTATAAAACCATTTTTACAATTATGAACAAAGTCAATTTTTTTTGAGATTAAAGATATTGATCTGAATTAACTCTGGCAGACTCTGCAGAGGTTATACCATATAGATCAGTGGTTTCGAGGAAATATCTCAAAACAGCTGAACTAAAGACTGAGCTTGTTGCTACTCATTTGAATGCATTTTTTGCATGCAATTCCACATATGGTCATTAAAATGCCTCGTTTTTTAAGTTGTGGAACAAATTATATTAATTTTCCAATTTATGAGACAATGATCACCTACTGGGCATCTGCAGGTGGTACCATATGGCAGGAGTAAAGTAATGTAATAAACTAATTTTTGCTCTTTTAGACCGCTGATTCATTTCTACAGATACACACCCACTAACATTCATAATTTATTTAATTGCCATCCCTTCCATTAAGTCACCCATATTTATTATTTGCGAAAACAAGATCTTTTCAAGGTGGTTTGCATCGTAGGCATAGACCTACGCATGCCAAATAGACATTCTCCTTGAGCAAAGAATCATAGTCCTATTAGACAAAGACGCACTCTGTTAACTAGGTCAAAGAATTACAATTCCGTTTTTGTTTTTGACCATGCAAATATCTCACAAAACTGTTTCCGAGGTAAGTATTCAGAGCTCAGCTGTGACAATGGTGGCACGTGTGATCACTGACATTTACCATTTTGAATAATAAAGGCTTATTATCTATTTCCCGGTATCAGTTTTAATTACTCCTACCACCATGTAAGAAGTCAATTTACGAGAGGGGAAAGATTGTTCATATTAAAAATTTTTTATTCTTTTTGTATTTTTGATATTTGTTTGCAATGTGGATTCAGAATAATAATTCAATCATAAATATTCCTTCTTTAATTTTATCCTTTTGAAATTTTTCTTCCTCATAGGCGTATAAACCAGACCTTTGCAAATGGGGGCACAGAAGTGCGGGTGCGAGATTTTCTGAAGGGGCTAACTTGGGTCCTTCTCCATAGACACTGTACAAAACGGTATTCATTTGGGAGGCTCGTGGGGGGGAGGGGGGGGGACAAGGGTTCTGAGCAAGGGGTTCAATCTCTCCCTTCCCCACTCACCACGGGTTATGCCACTGTTCTCTCTATAGCCTGATCTTCCCTACATTATTTTGTCATTCAAACCTCATTATTCACTTTATTAAGTTAGGCGTTTTAGGCGTTTCGCCTAACTTATTGTTTTCTTGCGTTCTTTCTTTCTTCTTCTTTCTTACAACCATACTTCTCCGTAACGGCTTGAACTCTAAAGACCTAACTTACTCAGAGTAATGACCTGGCCACAAGCCATATGCAGTGGCTTTGTTTGGGGTCAGAGGTCACGTAGGGGTCACAGGGGTCAAAAGTGTGATTTCTTTAAAAGGTTATCTACTCCTACAGTTTACATTGCATGGTAACGTGTCATGCATATGAAGCAGCTTTGAGACCCTTTAAGAAAAAGGTATGGGTCGAGAGGTTCAATTTTGGGTCATTAAGGGTGGGTAATTCCGTCCTAATGTGAAAAATTTTCAAAAAATCTTCATATACTATGAAATCGTTTGCATGGTCCACGTGATCATATATGAAGCAGCTTAAGACCCTCCAATGGGGGGGTCAAAAGGTCATTAAGGGGGAACTTTGGTCAAAAAACCAAAAATATTCTAAAATTTCAAAATTTTTATCTCAAAAAAATCAAACCATCAGTACAGTGATTAACTTTCAGATATGCAGAATGTTCATTTGTGACCTCTTCACGCGACCAACTCTTTTCGAATCAACGGTCAAAACCGCTCACTTTCGCGCTCTTGCAATAGCGCAATTAGCTCTCGTTATTCTTGTTATCCTCATCATTGTCATCGTCTTAATCATCATCTCACCAGGCTGTAATATCATCTCGTCACCGTCGTCATCATCACCAGTCGTTCAGCGCGGTTCATCATCATTGTCATCGTCATCATCATCATGATCGTCATCATCATTGTCATCATCATTATCATTGTCCCTACTGTCATCATTACCATAAGTACATGTCAATCATCACCCTATGGTCCTCACCATTGTGGCTAGGCATCAACACAAGCATCACCATCATCATGATCATCACCACCATAAACCAGATGATGATTAAAGTTGGGTGATCCAATCATGGTCGAGGTTTTTCATGTTGAACATGGAAGCATATCACCAAAAACATTGTACCACAAAGGTTGTAGAGTTAACTGTGCCCAGTTTTTATTGGAGATATTTTGTAGAAAGATTGATGATTAGGTCCAAAGGGGGGGGGGGAGTCACTCTCAAGAGGGACTTATTTGGTAGGACTGATTATTGTTAGCATTTTGCAATTGTAACATTTAAAAAATATGCTTCTTTTCGACATATTACATATGAATTTATGAATGAACAGAAAATTTGATTGCAGTTTTAGTGCATATAACTCTGTTACATGTCAGATTAGATTTCAATTATGGTGTTTGAAAGAGAGCCCCTGAATGGTAATATTTCTTTCAAGGAATTTAAACACAATAATTCATATTCATAATAACAAAATGATTGATAGCTTGACCAACACACTCGGTGTACAAGCGGAAATTCCTGTATAATTTAAAAAAATGAATTCAAATTCAATATTTTTTGGTGAGCTATTCTAAGCTGTGAGGCGGGTAGTGATAGCAGTATGCATAATTTGATAGAGTTGTAGGTAATGGTTAGTCATGCATCAAGTGGCAGTATAAGCCATTGCTCTCTGTCGCGATAATCGTTAGTTAACAAATGACGTGGGATGGGTACAATGATGCGTTTAGAGAAGATGATGTTGATGTTGCTGGTATGGTGGTGGTGGTGGGGTTGGTGGGTGGTGGAGGGTGGTGGTGGTGGTGCGTGATGGTGATGTTGGTGATGGGTGGTGGGGATGGTGGTGATGGTGATGTTGGTGGTGGTGCTGATGGTGGTGATGGGTGAGAGTGATGATTGGCCAGATGACAATGATCACCATGATGATCACCTTCATTCATGGACCAATAAGGCACACGATGGCAGTGCTTACTCATCACTATTGATGAATCATCATAAAGGTGGTGGCATTCAACAACCCCCCCCCCCACACACACACTTTACTCCATCAAAATTGGGGATTGGTATCAGAAAAGAGTTTCATCATTTTTCTCTATAGCAGTGAAGTTTAAGGCCAGGAAATGTTTCTTGTGATTTATAAAACAAATGGATCCATGTAGTCAGGGTGATCATGCATCATGTTTTACAAGCACTACATATACACGGTTATTCAAGTATTTCATAAAGTTTCAGTCTTGGGATATGACAATGTAACCACCACAGTAAAAACTAACTTGGGAAACCTATATCGAATCTTCTCGTTATAGTGGAACGTCTTCATATCATACTATGTGTGTGTGCAGGCAAGCTATGTGCGCATCATCATGGACACCTGCGAGTGATTATATGCATGAATAATAGTGTATGACATGGTTTCAGAATTGACTGATGGTTTTAGTGCCAAAGTTGCGAAAAAAAATCATAGAAGAGCAAAACTAGCATGGTTTAATTTTTTAGATGTCCTTCTAGGGTACATAATTGTTGTAGATATGAATATTTAATCGAAGAAAACCCTGTATCATACACCAGTTTGCTACAAAATATGATTTGTGGCCGGTTTTGTCCGCAAAATCGCACTTTTCGTGGGACAAAAATGTTGCCTACCAACTTTGAATACTTGCAGAGTCTACAATTATACATATATAGACCCGTTATAAGTTATATATCAGTTAAAAGGTACTAACTTATGGATTCCAGTATTAGTTTTATTAAATTATTCATAATTTCACACCAGAACCATTCAAAGTTGACAGTTCCCGTGAACAAACGACATTCAAAAGTAGCACTTTCGAACATAAATTTTGCTTTGCACAATCACATCTCTGGAGGAAGGGTCTACAGTGATGATATACCTGTCAGTTAGAGAATTTTCATGAGCTTCAATTTGATAACTACCTTGGTTCATTTCAGGTATAGGAATAATTCTAAAAATACAAAAATGTTTCCCCTTACCCCTTGATTTTTCCCAGTGCGTGAAAAAAATACTGCTGTTCAATAAAATTGGAAGTACGAGAAAACTAAAGGAGTTATAGGCTGAAAAATTTTCGCTTATGCCCAAAGAAAGTCCTACTATAGTTATGGGTTATGTAACTTTTTTCACCCTGTCTAAAATGTGAGAAATTTTTTTTTCAAGTTTGCAGAATCCCAAATTTACCTAAAATGAGCGTTTCGAGAACCGCGAAAAAAAATACAAAAAGGGCGAACATTGTTGAAAAGATTTAATGATTATGCCCAAAACATTATTCCCCCACAAGAATATAGTATTACATTTTGTAAAACTGCAAAATATTTTAGTATAGATTTTTTTCAAGCAAGATGCCAAATTTTCAGCAAAATACCATGTTTCTATGGGACTCAGCATTGCGCAAATCCAAAATGCGATATCTCGGGAAAACACATCCAACATTTTGCATTTTGACTTCAGATTTGGATTCACACCCAAATTTTATTTTACCCTAGAGAAAAACATTGTTTGGTTTAATTGTTATAGCACCTTCACATTTTTACCCTTTTGGCACTAAAACCTAAGATCGAATCTGAAAAACCATGTCGTATCTGTGGTGTAAAATCCAGCACGAAGTCAAACAAACTGAATAACGTTTAACAATGACAACCCAACACTAACCACAAGGAACTGTATCCTACTTAAAATTGAAACCTTGCACATAGGAAAGGAAGCAAATTACCCCATAATGACATTAAGTGTCCCATAACGTGACTTGGTTATAAGAACCTGCAATAATTTCCCGTATTCACACAAAGTACCATCTTTTAGTGTTAAATATTTCATGGTTTATCACCCAATAACAATCGCCTCTATTTTTCTTGCTCCATTGTGATGTAACCGGTTAACCCCCGTAAAGCGCTCCCTACTGATTGGTCACATGGTACTTGAAAGTACTTAAAGTACGTCCGACTCGAGATTTTTGAAATATACTTTCTTGCTCTTATTACAAATAGTTCAACTAGAACTAAAGATAGTCCCCTAAAATACTCCATTCAAAGTTTGGAGATGAATGGGATTTTTCGTTTCCATGCAGTAAACATTTATGTGTAGTATATACATTTCCCATAGGATATTGTGTATATAACAAAATTCCGGATGTCGGAAAGTTATAACAAAGGTTGTTATTTTTTATATATGAAGGGACTTGATTTGATCTTAGCTATTTCACACAGTGCTAGTATTGACAAACATGATGTAATGCAATAAACTCAAATTGTTAAAAAATTGATGTCATCCTCCGTGGAATCTCTCATCAAGCCTTTAAAGGCTACTTGCAAATCATGTGTTTTGCATATACAATATTCTTGTCCATTACTACTTCACAGGGTGGAAATAGCTCAGCTCAAACAAAGTCGCTATATAGAAAATCATCACAACTTGTTATAAAATTCCAGATCCAAAATATTTGTTATACAACGTATCCTATGGACTTTGACACTATACATAAATGTTAACCACTGTGAAAACAAAAATCTGATTCATTTCAAACTTTTGGACATGAGCATTTTAGGTGACTATCTTTTAGTTCTAAGTTTGATTACTTTTAATTATTCATACACAATCATATTTCAAAATCTCTGAGTCAGCCTATTTGAAAGCTCAGTACATATGCTTGCTGTGGTATACTAGCAAGCACTAAATTCTTACCAGTTTTTCATCATAGATTTTTCATAGATTCACAAGTCAAGGCGAATATCTGAAGACTTTAACATGTCGTTCAAGTTATGACCATGCCACACATTCCCGTCCGGCAGGTACACAATGAAAAATAGGGCGGGCACAGCCAAGCTGATTTTTAAAAACATTTTTCCTGTCCTGCCTCGGACTACATTATGGGGGGGGTGAGCCCATTAAAAGTTGGATCATGATTATAATAGAAACCATGCAATACCTGTGATCTTTGTGGATGCATTAGGAACCACACACCACTAACTTGGGTGAAGCAGACGATGTCCAAGCCAAAACATTTTGGCAATCCGAACTGTGACCCTTTCCCTAAATAGGAGTCACAAATGTTGAAATTTGTGCCTTTAATATAAATTTTAATTAACATGTTTGGACTAGTAACCAACCAATTGAGTGGTAAAGATTTTGTCTGTGCCACTTTTGTATAATTCGAGGCTTTGGGGGAACTGCAATTCTAACTCTGAAGCAAAATTTCAAAGTAGGTGTTGGCGTGTTGAAAACATCAAATCTTTTGTTACTCTGTAGCTAAAAAAAATCATACTTTATCATATGATTTTTCATTTTGGTTGAAGAGGTAATGGTCCTAATCTCCAAAAAAAAATCTCAGTTTTTAAATAAGAAGTTTCTTATAGCCAAGAAAATGTTTGATTAGAGGTAATTTTGTACACAAGTCTATGGGTAGTTATTTAGTGGTGTGATTTCATTACATGCAACTTAGCTCATTATGCCTCAATGTCCTGATAGAGCCCATTTAGGCATCTGAAAGTCCGATGTTATGTTTCCCTAACCCGCCCGCTGATTATTTTCTGCCCTCATTTGAGATGCTGAAATCTCTAAAAAGTGTCATTATTTTTGTATTTTAAAGAAAATAATCAAGGTTTCTTCTTAGTGTGATCACATCTTGTGAACGTGATTTTATTATATTTGAAACCAAATACATGCAAAAATCATTTTAACATTGTAGGGTGGTGGTTGACCATTTGTAGCATTAGAGTACTCGAAGGTTGGAGAAATTTGCGGTTATTTCAATTTACGCATAATGGATAATGAAAATTAAATGTTGCCTCATTATGATTTGCAAAAAATGTTAAGGGAAACATACCATTGACTTGCATTGGCCTTAATAATGGAATAAACATAAATGCAGCTATTTGAGAGTAACATTATATAATATCTCACAAATAGCTGCCTTATGCTTTATTCCATATGATGAGGCTAATATCTGGATACTGCCATTAGCTCATTGCAAGTGTTGCCAGTCCCTATAATATAACATGTTTTATCCTCCCTAAAATATTAACAAGATGAAAGATCAAACGGCCTAACCTTGAAATCACACATGCATCTACATGCCCCTTTCAATCAAAACAGTCCAGTCCATTAGAATTATCTCACATCAAACAATTAAACTTCCTTCAAATTGGTCGTTTTGACACTGTAATGTTTTACTAATGTATTTGCTTCGGCAAGACTTGACAACCACTTAATTAATTTGTGTGGAGCATTTTTCTTTAAAAACAGTCTTGCCATAAAAAATAAAGACTTTTAATACAGAGCTTTACAATATGTCTCTAGTGAAAGTAAGTGTTAAGATTTGATACTGTTATTTCAAACAGGACCTCATAACAAATGAAAACTTCAGTCCACTGTGTAGACTGCCCTATACAATGCTCCAATAGCTATCCATCTTCTCTAAAAAAATACTGACATAGCAATTGCTTTAATTTCCTCTTGCACTAACAAAATTGCCTAGCAGAGATTTTCCAATCGGCTCGCTCATGTTATCAAAACTGACCGTAGCAGTTGGCCATGAAAATGTACATGTTGTTCTGTGTGGCTATTTTCACAGATTACTTTTTCATGAGTTTCTTTTCTTCTTTTAAAGTGCATTTGGTGATTCCAGCACCTTCTGTTTCATTCATTGGCCACTAGATAATCATCCTTGAGAAAAGCTTTATTACAACTTTTTAAGGCTGAATCCTGACTTGGCCGGTTTTGTGTTATGAGCAAATGCTCGTTTCCCTCCCACGGTCCCATAGACCACTGTGCAATAATTTCTGTCCGTTTAGGACGAAAATACAAAATTGTAAATTTCTTTCTTACAGACATGACCAATTTTGCACGTAAGATTTGGCACACAATGATTACTAATGTTTAACGGTTCAGATGAATTGAACAGCTCCACTTTATTAGGTAATTTGGGGGACGAGGCTGTGGATCATGAAATGCCCCTTTAACCATCTCCCTGTTATT
>JAMKCH010036909.1:0-14936 GCA_023653785.1 Ophioderma brevispina
AAAAGCAATGGACACTGCAGAACCGAAATGCTGCATTCCTACATGCATTGAGAGTGGATCGAAACAATTGCGGCTTTCCGACTCTCAATGGATGGGTGAAGTTACAATCCACAGGTTATTTCAAAGGTTAATTACGGCCATTGATTCTACATTGAGCAAAATGGTTTACGTCCCGTTCAATCAGCTTTCTAGTTTACAAGGCATTGGGATGTACATCACCTGTGGAAGAATCAAGAATAATTTACTTGAGTGCTAAATAATTCTTATCGGAATCCATGTTATGTGGTGGAGGAGAAACACGATCACGACAAATGCAATTTTATTCCAGCTGCAAAAAAATGCTATCCATATGCAATGGACGATTTCAACGCTTGTGCTTGATTCTAACTGAAGCACATGATTGTACGAATCTTAAAAGGTATACAAATAACAGGTGTGTAAGAATTTCGTATTGGAAAGTCCGTTGTATCACGAATCTACAGTTATACAATAACAGATGTGTGTTTACAGCAATTCAGTTTAAACATGGTTTAATGCCGTGGTTGATTTTACAGTATTGACTAATCGATAAATGATCGTCATGTGAGTGCCAAAAAGTCGTATCTGATTTTCAAAGAGATTTTCAGGAGAAGCAAGAAGCATTTGGTTGTTCATTCTTTTGGGACTTTTCAAATGAAACAAATTCTAACACACGATTAAAAATGTATTTGTTAAATTCTTATAAAGATCTATTTCCCACTTAACTGCGACTAATTAAGAAGTAGGGTAATTAAATGCGTCGTCCGAACTACACACATGATTCCCGTGTCAGTGCAACAAAAGTCGTGATCTACCAGTTACGACTGTGTTGACACGACACGGGAAATTCGATTTTGAGACAAACAAAGTCGTATCATCACACCTAATTAGGACATTAGCAATAGTACTCTGCAATAAATTGAGCCTTATACTGAAATATATGTTCATCATGCGTATTCATTTACTTTGTAAATTAATTAAGTACTGGATGTTGAATTGAGTGTGAAAAAAAGGTTGTACTCATTTTGTGAATTGGTTGTTTTTTAGGTTTTTGTACGAAAAATTAGCATAAATTAGCATAAAATTTGGGAAAAAAGAAATTCCTCTTTTCACCCCAAAATTTTTGTGAGATTTTTTACGATACCACTTTTTAAAAACCATCGCTTACAAGAAATAAAATGTCGTATCTATACACATGATTTCCGTGTCGTGCAACAAAGTCGTATCTCTACAGTTACGACTTGTTGTACGGCAGGGGAAATTTCAATTTTGAGGCAAGCAAGTGTATCTAAACAAAATAGACCTATTTAGATTATAACTCTACAATTAAATTGATTCTGTCACCGAAATGTATATCAAATTAAGCGAATGCATTTACTTTTTCAAATTATACAAATAACTCAATTTCGCCAAAATGTCAGTACGACTTTGTTGCACTCACATGACGATCTATATATACGAAAAATCTAAAGGTATACAAATAAGAAGTGTGTACGAATTTGTATACAATTCGCGGTGTTTGTAACATCAATTGCGTATAAGCGAGTTATAAAACATGCAACTGAATCAACAGGTAGAAAATTCATATGCACGTAATTGCTGTAAACAATTGTTTTTAAAATGCAATCGTTAAGTCGGAGAAGCACTCGAAGTTATTGATACGTGCTATCCAAATCCCCGATACGCTAGGGGTTTCGGAGCACGAATCCACACTTCTCGTACAGTCTCCTTAACAGAACTCTTATTGAAGTAGGATAATTGTTGTATCAGTGTGGACCCAGTAGAGGAAAATCCTAGCTGAAAGACATGTGTAAACGAGTTATGATGAAGCAGTTTAACGTGTTGGGAACCCTCTCGATTAGAGGATTAGATAACAACAGTTATATGTCAGGCATCAACCTATAATGCATTCAACATTTAATTTTGAAATACACCCAAAGACCTCTATTTTGTGCTAGTTCTGTCAACGAATGTCCTGGAGTTGGAAACGCCAAATTAACACCTATATCATTTCATAAGTCTTCTTCTTATGTATCCAAACCCGTGGGGCTCACAAGTCATTGGTAATGGCTTGTGTGGGTGTCAGGATTTATTAAAGAGTAAGCTGATCCGGGGCCGCGGTCCATGATACTACGCTCCTAAAGTGGCCCGCTTTTGCTTAGGCTGGGGATTGGAAACAGTCAGGGTTTCACCCTACTCTTATTCGACATTTTAATGAATGCGATGAACATGTACAGTTTGTCTCTCGTACACGGGACCGACGCTTAACGTCCCCTCAGAAGGACGGGATTGCTTTCATGATTTATTGCCAATCAAGTGAAACCTGGAGGAGAGCGGTATTCTGTATTTGCTCAATAGTTGTATACAGATCACAATCCAGAATGAGTTAAGTAACCGAATAAATCCCAGCAAGTGACCCCACCGGGATTCGAACCGGAATTTGGTAAATTTGGCGCACGGCAAGCACACCTAAACGCAAGCCATGCTCTCCCACTAGGTTGATTTCATAGGCGTGTGCCCCGGACACTTTCACACTGTACTTGGCCATTTGACCCAATTTCCACGAAATAAGCCTGTCACGCTTGTTCATCATCATTCAAAAGATTATCTCGTGAAAGTGTAGATTTCATTTTGTTAATTTAATTTATACAGTCTGAGATAGGTTATTTCTTGTAATGTGAACAATCCATTTCAGGCAACTACAGTGGTCACCAGGATTCCATAGCCTTGTTATGACTGTTCAGCAATGGGGACATGTGGATAGTTATCAATCAGTAGAACCTTTTGTTTTCATCACAGTCCATTGCACCCAGATTAAAACTTCAAACCTCCAAGAAACAGGCAACGCTTTTTTTTCTGGGCATTACACACATAAAAGTATTACTCTCAGGACCATGGGTCAGATCATCCATTACATGTCATGAACTGAGAAGTTTATATCCACTGTGATGGGTGGTGGGCTGATACCAAAATTTTTTTCCAATCTAAAGTTTTGTTTATAAGCTGATTAGGGGATATAATGGATTTCCTAGTAGGCCAGATACCATTGCCCTTAAGCAATAACAGCACATTGTGAAGAGCGCCCCCAATTTTCAAAATTTGGATATTTTTGCACAGTAACGTGGTAAATGTCTAGGAATCTACACTTGCGAACGAGAATGTAAAAAATGCCGTATATATACACAAAATAAGCGATTTGTAATTAGAATTGGATCCCAGATGTTAATTAACGGCAGAGCTGGAAATATAACGTTTATGTCCGTCCATTAATAATAGTGCCTCCGCAAGAAAATGAACCACTAACTTGATTCCCTGAACCAATAGAACAACAAAATGGATGAGCGTAGACCGTTACATGGCGCTTATTTCCCGGCTAGAAATTTCATATTGGAAGGCCGTTTCCAGCAGCCGTTGAATGGTTATCGGAGATCTCCGCTATAGACCTAGTTAACATCCCTACGTCACTTTTGTGGCCTGCGAATCCATTCCTGTGAATCGATATGGCCCATAGTATTAAAAACTCTAACAGATACAATTGCCCAGTGTGTAACCGTCAGGCCGACCTATTTCAAGATACAGGCCTACGGTTTACAAACATTGCTGCTAAATTGCTAACTGGTCTTTAATTATTCTAATTACAAAATCCCTTCGTTTGCGAAACATAGAATTTTTCTAGCTTACCATTCACAGGTATGGTTTAATTACTAGCCAAGTCACCAATGCACCCGTGTACCAATTTTTTGAAAATTGGGGCGCTCTTCAAACAACGTATTTAAAAAAAACTGTGTCGGGTCGCCAGGCATAATTTTACAAGAAATAAGAAAAACATTAACAAGCATTAAAAGGAGTAGTTGTTTTCTAGTTAATGTTGCACTTTTATTACAGAAAGAAACAGTATAAAAGAAATATCATAATGAATTAAAGGTAGAGTTTGATACATGGCTAAGATTGCATTAGAACCACTCACCTTGTTTACAAACTGATCTCCGTTGACCTTTGCCTTGGTGGGTGACATTTGACCCACATAGTATCTAAGTTTAATTAACATAAGGTTACACCTTCCTGTCTTTCAAAATTAAAGGAAAATAGAAAAAAAACGCCCAATTGGGCGCCAAAAATGTTAAACTGAATGCCCAAGTTATAAGCGTTAATTTAACATAGTACACTTTCCTGTCATTTCAAAGAAAGAAAATAGAAAAAAGACCAATTGGGCGCAAAATGTGTAAAAACTGAATCCCCAAGGATTAAGCTTTAATTTAACAAGGTTACACCTTTCCTGTCATTTCAAATAAGAAAATAGACAAAAACGCCCAATTGAGGCCGAAACAAAATGTGTTAAAACCTGCCTCCCCACGGTATAAGCTTTAGTAACAAGGTTTACACTTTCCTGTCATTTCAAATATAAAGAAAATAGAAAAAAACGCCCAATTGGGCAGGCGCAAATGGTTAAAACTGAATGCCCCAGTTATAAGCTTTATTTAACATAGGTTACCACTTTCCTGTCCTTTCAAATAAAGAAAATAGAAAAAACGCCCAATTGGGCGCAAAAAAATATGTAAAACTGAATCCCAAGTTATAGCTGATTTAACATAGGTACACTTCCCGTTATTTCAATAAAGAAAAATAGAAAAAAACGCCCAATTGGGCGAAAATGTGTAAAAGGAACTCCCCCAAGTTATAATCTTTAATTTAACATTACTTTACACCCAGAGGGTGTTTTGAGTCAATCCACAAAGGCACCAGTTTGGGAAATTTCACCTTCCCTCAATAGGTATGATGATTCAAAGACTTCCTATCCTTGAAATATGAAAACCCTGACTTTAACGATCATTTTAGCCCAAAACACATTAGTAATTAGAATTTTTTGCATGATTATGAAATGTCTTGTGGTTCTTAAATTTTGGAACAATTTTTATCCTAAGTACTGACATGTGTTTTCGTACAGTATGGATAGCACATGCTATGCATCATGGGATTGATTCAAAACACCATCTGCTTTACACCTCCTGTCAATTTCAAATGAAGACGATAGAAAAAAAAACGCCAATTGGCGCAAATGTGTTAAACTGAATCCCAAGTTATAAGCTTGAATGTAAAGGTTGTTTTACAATCATGGTACCTCTTGGCGGAACACTACAATGTGAGCCATAAAAAACATGTCTATACTTTTCATAAAATGATACTATGCAACTTAAAGACCACAAAAAGCACAACCTACAGCTGCAAAGAAACCATTTGAAATGCTTGATGACTAACAAAATACGAACATAGTATGGCAATGATTAAAATCAACGTCTCATTTGATGAATAGGTTATATTGTGAGGTAGAGACCCAGCACTATCAAAAATATTTGACAACATTCAAAAATTCAGGAATAATATTTGAAGCAAGGTAATTTATTTCCAGCAAGAAATCTGAGAATAATGTGACCATTCGGTAATGTGTGGTGTCAATTTGAACAATTAGTGGGAACTTCCGTCAAAAAAAATGTCCGCTCGAATTAGGGGCCAATAAAAATTAAACTAAATTGAAGATTGAGTTGTGGTATTTTCTTTAAAAACTCTAGTTTAGTTCTATACATTGTAGTAAAACACGTGGTGGCTACCCATTAGCCCTTTCCTGCATTGACATGATCAAATGTTAGAAGTCAGGGTTCCGTCAAAATCTGTCATTTCCGAAAAACATGAAGTTGACCTAACCAAAAAATGTTCCTGAAGACCTCACATCTCCAAATTTGGAAAACATACTGTTGAATTATCTAGATTCAAAAAATATTAATACTGAAAATAATTCAAAGCCACTTTGTTTTTCAATTCCAAAGTAGAAATGAATGAAGTGTTCAGTCAAAATCTTGTCCTCTCTGAAAAATGTAACATTTCCTCAATCAGAAACTTGTTCACAAAGGACATGACGCCTCAAAAGTTGATTATACTTCTCAACCTTGCCTACAATTTAACAACATCAATTTTTGAAAAGACTCCTGAGACTTCATTTTTCGCCCAAATGAGGACAGCCGAGGTACCTTGAGTGTAAAACAACCCTTAACATAGGTTACACCTTCTGTCATTTCAAATAAAAGAACATAGAAAAAACGCCCCCCCCCCCCCCCCCAATTGGGCGCCAAAATGTGTTTTAAAAACGGAATCCCAAAGTATAAGCTAATTAACATAGGTTACACCTTCCTGTCATTTCAAATATAAAGAACGATAGAAAAAACGCCCAATTGCGGCGCCCAAAATGTGTTTTAAAACTGAATCACCAAAGTATAAGCTTTAAATTTAACATAGGTTACACTTTCGTGTCATTTCAAATAACGGAAAAAGAACAACGCCCATATTGGGCGCAAATGTGGTAAAACTGATCTCAAGGTTAAAGCTTTTACATTTAACATAGGTAAACCTTCCTGTCATTTCAAATAAAGAAAATAGAAAAACGCCCAATGGAGAAAATGTGTTGAAATGACATCCCCAAGTTATAAGCTTTAATTTTTAAATAGGTTTACACTCCTGTAATTTCAAATAAGGAAAATAGAAAAAAACGCCCAATTGGCCGCAAAATGTGTGAAAACGAATCCTCAAATTCTAAGCTTTAATTTAATGTCGGTTACAACCTTCTGTCTTTTCAAATAAAGATTGGTACCTAAAACTTCGTCTTAATTAATAGCAACAAAATACATGGTAAAAGCTTCATTCATTACGTAGTATAACTCTACGTGGCCTGATTATTTTCTTACTTATAACTCTCCTATTTGTTACTCACCCTTTATCTATCCATGCAAAGTTTTAACCAAACTCCCATCAAAAAGCAAGTCGTCACAGAGACTAAATCAAAGAAATGTTTTTTAGGCCATTTCAAAATGCAATGATGTTATTCTTTGTTGAAAATTGCATTCGCATTACACCACCCAACCACTTAAAAAACTCCAAATTTAATATAGTTACGTAGATCATTTCATAAAAGAAACATTTAATGAATGACTTCAGCTATAGAAATAGATCCTTCGCAATTTTGAGGAAAAAAGTGGTCTATTGTCCGGGTGCTAAGGCGACCCGACAAAAAATGTGCTATGATGCTGTAATTCTTAAAATAATGGGAAACAGGGCTTTGTACACTAATGAGACAACCACAATCATTGTGATAGACTGTGATATTGGCCAATCATTTGCTTGCACAAACATATGCTAGGATAACTTGCAATGTCGTGGCTTTTATCCACTCGACTTTATACCATTAGATGGAAAAAATCGTGATTTAATTATATGATTGACGTTGTAATTCCTTTTAAGCGAATTTTTATTAGACTCGATCTTCTTGTCACGTATTATGATCTGTTAGTTATGCGTGAATTGGGTCATGGTCACTACGATAAACATTGCACTCTCGCAAGATAATTGTACAGAGGTGTCCCCTATAAATATGTCCATACATGGCTGCAGTGTTTGACCAGCAGTCATCTACGCTAGAATTGTGATCACCATTTTGGAACAGGCATTTGCAGTATGTTTGTTTCAATTTTTAAGCTCCTAATCATTACCAGTGATTTATGGAGAGGCCGGGGAAGCTGTTCCGCGGTTCTACTTTTGAAGGGCTTAGCTGTTCCATGGTATGAACAAATCAACAGGTATGAACAAATGACAATCACCGAGGTCAGTACATACATGGGAATCAGCATTGTGCACAGTTTGCAAGGAGTAGCAACTGTCAAGTACGATTGTCAGTGTGAAACCACATGTGCACTAAAAGACAGTGGTGTTCTGATTATGGTGACTGATTATGTTACAATCCGCTTGATATCTTCCATTTTGGTATGCTCCTTGTATTTAAAGACACTAACAGTGATTAACCCGAAAGATAAAAATATTTGAAACTCGCCTTTAAAAGATGAAGGATAAGTCTATAGGACTCTCATAAGGAAATTTTTCCAACTGGAAAAATGACAGAAAAAAGGGACGAACCGAACGAAAAACAGCAGTTTTCAAAGATATGAATCCCCATTCAATACGTTGTAGTAGTGTCCGAACGGGACAGTAATGACTAAAATATCCGCATATGTCCTTATTAGGTTGTTTCAGACTTTCACTTGTAGGGGTATGTTAGGAGACATTAAAATTGTAACAAAAATGCAAAACAATCTGCTTTTTTTCGATTTCTGATTAGCAAATCATGATAGTTGCCTTTAAAGGTGCATGTGCCCCACCCGTAGGAAGTTAGATCCATCGCACCTACGTAATTTTTAAAAAAAATCCTTGAATCCGAGTACCATTTTAATGTGAGCGGGGGTAATTGTGTAGCAGCTCTACAATCTTGGAAAAAATAGTAGGAACACTTCAAAAATGTCCTACATGGCTCATCGGGGCCAGAATTAACTACGTGCGATATGACAGTTTACCACGGACAGAGAAAATAATAGCATGTTATACCTTTTATCAGGCGACAAATGGTAAAAGCTGTTAAAGTGTTGCTATAACTCCGATATAATTTCGGTTCGTGTACTTCAAAATATGATCTATGACTTAGTTTGTGGTACCAACATTACATTCCATTGAAAAAATTGCATGTTTTCCCAAAAATATTGAAAAAAAATGAATAATTTGTTACGGTAAAGTGTGTGTAAAGTGACAAACACTTTAGCATTCACGATATGATATGAGTGATAACATATCACCTGTACATTTACGTCTATCCCACGATAAGATCTGATAAGGCGCTTGGCCTAATGGTTTACTCTAAGGATTTTAGATTAGATGGTTTCAGGTTTGAATCATGCTCGGAACCATTTGTTGTTTTTTGTTTTGTTTTTGTTGTTGTTGGGGTTTTTTTTTTTGGTCACTCAAAAAAAAGGACCCTACTGAATTTATTTAAACCATCGCCAATCGATTTTTTTAAAACTTAGGCTGTTTTTCTTTAGAACAAATCTATTACGTTTTGAAATAAAGCTTCTCAAACCGGTATTTACTAACCGATCCCTAAATGCGCTGAAATATTTCCTTTCCACTTATTTAATATAAAGAATATGTCTCCTCGTTATGTGTGTGAATGTTGGCGCTATTACATTTACGAATAACAAAGTTATGGATGAATAATCAAAATCAGATGACTTTTTTTTTATTTTACTCAATCGGGGATAAGATTTTACTATACTTTCCTACATTGCTCTGACACCCGGGCCAGAGTTGATAGCCTTCAAGCTCCTGTTATCACTCAAATGAAAGCCCAAAACCTTCCACTTCAACTTGCCCTTCCCCAACCCCCATCAATCAATGTTGTGAGAATTGGCAAGACTGCTGATGACGATAGGCCTACCCCATTGGTTGGGGGAGACGGGGAACAGTTTTCCGAAAATCATTCAAAGTGTTCCAACATTTTTTTTCCAAGATTGTCCGAGCGAAATGCTAAACTAATCATTTATTTTATTTTTTTATATTCCAAAACATAGTGCTAAAAGTGGTTTGAATTAAAAAGAATGCTTTTTAAAGATTTTCGGATTAAATTTCATAATTACAAATATTTCTACAACTTGCAAAATTTGGACTTTTTAATTACAAAATTCGTCAAATGACTAATTAGCAAATGGCCAATGTGTACTTAAATTCGTCATTTTTGTGCTTAACTAATTCTAGTCATTTGACGAGTCTAAAGTCGTCTTTAATTAGTCAATTAATTTGTCATTTGACAAATTAAAATTCGTCAGTCATTAGTCATTTTAAAGTGTAAATTTTTGAGGTAATGAAAATATTTAGTATTCATGAAAACTACTTTAAAATATGGGAAGGTTATCTTCCAGCAAAACAATCATGTTTCCAGCATTGAAGTTCTTTTTTTAATGATAAAACAAGTGATTTGCATGACTATTTTTTAATTAGTCAAAATAGACACATTTTTGAGTAATAAATATTCTCAGTGATTTACTAAAGGTCATGCGTCATAAATTGGGAGCAAAATGTGTTACATGCTTGAAACTACAAAATATTACACGTTTTCACACTTAAATGAGAATAAGTCATCAATTGTTTTTCAGATACCTATAAAACTATATATTGTTGTAAAGCTAAAAATGTAAGGAAAACAAAATGCAACTTGTATGTGAATATACAGGGTGCCACAAGTGTCCTATAGGGTGGAAAAGTGAAATTTTGGTGTAAAAAGTACAAACTTATGTTGCAGTCTAATTTGTTATCTTCAATTATCATATTGTTGCAAATCCTTGAGATGTGTAGGGGACATCATAAGCCTTCAAAAGAAGGGAACTTGTAACAATGAAATATGTTGTCTTACTGCAGCTTCAGGGTGTTCAAAAAACATATATAATTTTTTTTGCTTTTTTATGACAACATTAGTTAAAAATTTTAAGCAACCTCCTGCAGGAGAAAGGGTGCCATATTTGTATTCCTCATTAAATTTCCTTTCTGAAAATGTATACTTTTGCTGGGGTAGGATAATTACTTAAAAAGTTATGCCACACAGAACTTCGAGAGCATATAAACACACATTGTACAGCATCGTATAGGAAAACCCCTTACCTCACAATGCAAAAGGTAGTAAAATTGCAATTATCATCATAGCTTTACTGTTGTATGAGTCAAAATGAATGCCACATAATAACAAACAAAATGAGATGTTATTTATCTTAATACATGGCTGGGTTACAAAGATATGATACAAAATAAATGCAAAAAGCACTGAATATCAAAAATCCCTATACTTTAACACATGCCTCATCCGTAGGCACCACCCTCTCTGACCCCGACTGACTCAAATTATGATAACTCAAAAAGTAAAAATAGCACAAAACTGAATCTGCTACCATTTTAAAGCTAGATAAATTCCCTTTAAAATGAAATATCTGCTGAATACCTAACTTGGTTCTTGTGATACAAAAAAAAATTTAAAATATTTGTGAAAATGCAACGCCACCCGCATTTTGTATACCCCAACTCATGGCGCATGACCTAAACGATCCCTAAATGCGCTGAACTATTAACTTTCCACTTATGTAATAAAAAGAATATGCTCTCCTCGTTATGTGTGTGAATTTTTCGCGCTATTACCTTTACGATTTGCGAATAGCAAGTCTTCTTCTTCTTATCGTGTCCAAACACTGTGGTTCTCAAATATGATCCAGCCAGAGATGGGTACAACGTCTGGCTGCTTCACTGAATTCCGCAAGGTCCTTATTAGTGCATTGTTGCTCCAGCAGTGGGCAGACCAAGAGGTGTTCCATTGTCTGTGGTGCTGTTCCACAACCACAGGTAGTATCCTGATCTGCTTCCAGATAGCCCCACTTCTGCAAGGAAACCTTAGATCGGCCAGTTCTGGTTCTCAATCTATTGAGGCATCGCCATTCAGGCCACGAGGAGTCAGTTCCAGGTGGGAGATGCTCACCAGGTTCAATACCGATAAATGTTACTTGGTTGATGGCAAGTCTTTCTTTCCACAAGGCGACTCTCTTAACCTCCTTAGAGACTGTTTCAAGAGGTTGGGCTTTGCTTAAGAAACTCTCTCTGGATTTAAGACGGTTGGCAACAGGTATCTGTCCAGACATAGGGTGTTTCACATTGGATACTTGGCAGCTACGCTCTTGCATGCTGAATAGCAAGTTATGGCTGAATAACCAAAATCAGATGTGCGGTCGCCTTGTAAAGGGGTGCGACAGTTAATCTGGGCGGTGTCCCACAGTTAGAGCACACTCATCAATATCGAACGAGATACCAATATCTGAACACGGGAAAATTCAGAGAAAAATATAATTTTTGCAAATATGGATGTCTGCTGGAGACCCGCTGCTGCGTGTTGCCCTGCAAGAGGGGTAAAGTTACTATTGGGGTCAAATATTTGAATAGTAGAAGATCAGCCTGTAGGTCCCGTGACCAAATTCTGGAGACAAAGGTTTGAAAGTGGTTTGGGGTTCCCTAATGGATACTGAACATTTTTTACTTGGGCTTGCCGCTTGAAAGTCCCGGGCATTTTTGGGAGCGGTCATCAAAGGTCAAATAGGGGTCAAACTTGAGAAATGCCCAAATTGTATCAAATTGGGTATCAAATTATTCGTCTGGTCATATAGTCTTTGTCAAAGACGCCTCGTATTTTTATCCACCAACCGCGAGCGCGCCGAATGCGCGTGTGGAACGCCGGAGGCGTGAGGCCGAGCGGAGCGAGGCGTCTTTGCGCAAATTGGTATTTCCCTGTGCAAGCATAATGTGTCAATCAAAGTATGTCGTCATCGTAAGCACCGCCCAATTTCATCGATGACAACGTTTCCAGATACTTGCCAATATCGATGACGTCGCCCGTCACAATTACCATATCGATTTTTGCACGGCCTAATTAGCATTCGATTCAAAGCAAAAGTTCACTCGACGAAGTTCTTGACAACTGCGAGTGCGAGTGAGTCTGAATCCGTACCCCCTGGGTCCGTACGGTATGTGAGATGGCAGATGGGCTAGTTGTTGCCTAGGCTCTGCAGAAATAAAAGGTCCCCAGTAAAAGTAATTCCCAACCTTCCATTTCACAACAAACTGAATATGAGCGAGACTAGGGGCATACGTCGTCATTTATCAAAAAAATCGTACTGCAGTGACCAGGCAAAATTGCCACTCACCAGACATTGGAACAAGTGATTTTGAACATTAAATTAAAATGATGAATCGACCCGCGTATCATCATGCCACACAAATGTGGCGTGTGGCGAACATCCCACAATTCAAGCAGAAATGAAGTCTAGTTCACAAGTTCACGCCGAGAATTTAGGGGACCCGCACTTCCTAGTCTAACAGACTTACCTCGGCAACGACCATGACAAATTGACAAGGCACCTCCAACATACTGAACATTAAGGCTTAAACTCTTAGCACGATATATTCATTATAATGCATTCTGCTTCGCTGCAGGTCATTCTGGGGGACAGCCCGTCAACCGTGTGGTACAAAAATACAATGGGCGACGCCCGCGATAAATCCAAGTCTGCCTGGGCGAACGTCACTTTTTCAATACTAAGTGATTCTTGCGACCCCCAATATCAACACCTCACAAGAAAACTAAGAGATTGTGGTTACGGTAAGCTAGGTTGTGAGAACACAGCGCATAAATAATGATGTTAAGGGATCCGAATCAAAAACGTCTCGCTAGCCCCTTTTGCACTAACGACGGAAGAAACGCTAAGAGAATCTTGCGTTGTCGAACAGGGCGGCCTATAGTATAAAAAAATTTGAAAAATGACAAATCCAAGTGCAAATGATAAAGGACCCACAATAAGTCGCCACCAATGTGGAAGAAGCAAGAGAATGTTGTACTAAACTCTACGGCCGAACCAGGGCTGAACGATGCAATGAAACTATAGGTAACATACCATGTTCACTACAAGACTGAAAGTTACATTCGATAGTAAAAGTATACATCAGTACACGTAGCCGTAGTTCAAATACGATCACTCATATACTCAGCACGGGACTCAGCACAGACTGAAGCTGCTACACCGTAACCGGGATCCTACACAGTGACAAAACGATGCATTGTTGTAATTCCAACATGATTTTCGCCGGGCCGTTTTCACAGCAGCAAGAGTGTTCGCCACTTTACATTCCCAGCTTGCGGTATCAGGGATCCTCGCTGCCATAGCTGTATTTTGAATCCGTTACCAAAACTCAATAATTGAATGGTTATTGATCAGTTCCAATAAACTCGTATTCTGGGAACTATTTTAAGCGAACGATGACATCATCATTGACCAATCAACGATCGCTATAGTTTCGGAAGAAATATCCCGAAAATCAATGAGTAACAAAGAAAAGGAAATATTTGCGAAACGGCAGGCTGTGACGGTCATTGGTATTTCGTTACTAAAGTTGGGATTTACAGGTTGCGAAACTGTGTGTAAGACCATGCCGAAATATCCGCTACAATTGGACTCATTTGGCCCCAGTTTGAGCTATCAATCATTAATCTACCAAACAGACCGCTACAGCTTTGGGCATATAGGTAGAAAACTCTATTGGAGAAACTTTATAATCCAACAAAAAAATTTTTCTTTTTTGGTTTTTTGAAAATTTGGAAATTGAATAGTTCAAGGATTGGTTTCAAATGAGCAGTTGCCTTCTCTCTTCAGCAGGACACAAGTACTTGATCGCGTGGGAAGAGATTATAGTAGCTTTGTGGATGTGTGTTACAGAGATGGACCAGTATATTTAGCTCGTCACCCATCGACCAATTCTTTGCCCATCACCGAGCGACGATGGGTGTTCGGTGAGTTGTATAACATTTGCATTCATATTCAACATCGTAAATAAAGCCACAAAACGAATCTGAAATTAAAGGCAGGAGTTTGGACAGGAGAGGATTGCTGTGCTGTGCAGGTGCATTGTAATGCTGTGTACGGGAGCTCATGCTGCAGCACCAGCCACGGCCCACTGCCAGGACTGCAGTGTGATGGTGATGTGTGACTGGAGTGGAGTGTGAGCGGGGCGTGTGGGCATGCTAGAACTATAATGCAGAATCAACCAGCAAACATCAAAGGCTAGAATTGAGTCATCGGTCGCTGAATGAAATTGACCCAAATGCTTGTGTTGATGTGTTTTGATTGTTCAACTATAGCATTGGTTATGGCTTCACTGTTAGTAATGTCAACCAGGCTGAACCAGCAAGCCATACAACATGGTAGTAGGAGTGTAATCAAACAGTTGAAGTTTGGTACACACGACAACGTGGTCCCAGTCACAGCTCAGATACGACCCCAACCAACGTGGAAATCTGATCACAGCCCTAACCTCGGATGAACTACTGATGGAACTTAATGCAGCATTGCAAGCAGGTTGCGATAGTCAGCATGCAGCATAAAGGTGGGTGACCCGATCATTGACGTGTCCGCGATTTGAGGTTGCGGGAAGTCTTGTTTGGTCACCCTGTGAATAAGCTCGGTAACGGT